>WBMZ01006445.1:0-62178 GCA_013400975.1 Atrichornis clamosus
GCGGCGGCGGCGGCGGGCGTCCCGGCCCGGATCCCTCGCTATGGCCACGTCCCCGTGCAGCAGCAGCGGCGTCTCTTCGTCGTCCTCGTCGGGGCTGGGGGCGGACGCGGGGCTGGAGATCCGCACGCGCTCCGTGGAGCAGACGCTGGTGCCGCTAGTGTCGCAGGTAGGAATACTGCCGCGCGAGACCGATTTCCCACACCCCTTCCCCCGCAAGCTCCGGGAGGCGGGCGGCAGCCTCGGCTCCCGGCGGGAGGCTCTCCCTGCCCGGGACGGAGCTCGGCTGCCGCCACCGAAGTTTGCGCGCTCGGGTCGCGGCGCTCCGTAGCCCCCTCTCTCCGGCTGCGGGGGCGGCTTCTCTGAGCCGCGCCCCCTCCCGCCCGTCCCGGGGTGCCGCCGGCCGTGGGGGGGCTGCCGTAGCCGGGGCCGTGTGGGTGATGCTGCTTTCACGTCTCTCCTGGAGAAAGACTCCGAAGTTCCCCGCAAGGTCGCGGGGGAGCGTTGCGTAACGCCGGGCGCTGCGGTGCCGCCGGCGGTCCGAGCCCCGGGACGCCGCGGTGGGTGGGGGACGAAGGGACTGCCCCGCCGCCCGAGCGCTCCCGGCTTCCCGAGCCTCCCGCCTGCTGGCTGTCCGCGTGGGAGCGCGCTCCTTTCCTCCTGGCTTGGCGCTGGCGAGAGCGCTCGTCTTCCAGGGGCTCTGGCGGAGCTTTGTGTTTTCGCGGTCTGGCCTGAGCGTTGCATTGATTGGAGCTCTTACGGCACCCCGGGGTAGTGCCCGATTTTTAAGAGGTTCAATAGTAGGTAACCTGTCTTGGTGACCTCTTAGGATGTCCCGCACAGTGCTAACTGACCATAAAAACTCCAAAATCGGGGTTTTCAGTGGTCTGCTAAGTACTTACATGCCAGCCACTTCGGCGTTGGTGTTTGTTGTTGTGGTTTTCTTTTTCAGACATTCAGTTACAAAATCGGCGTTTGACATATCCACTAGAATTTTGTTTCTTGAAAAATAATGCCTGAAAACAGTACAATTGTTTGCTGTATAAGGTTTTTTGCACTTGGAGCACTTTCAGTAAAGTTAGCAAGTCAAAACTTATCTGTACAAAATCTTTAAACAATGTGTAACAGCTATACAAAAATAACTAGTCCTGGTGAGGTCAAGATGTGTTTATGCCATCACAGTTCATCTGGAAACAGACTGTGGTCAGCCTCGTTCTGCATTTGTATGTCTGGGCTGCAGGAAGAGTTTGTGATGGGTAACTGTGTTTCTGTGCTTAACATGGTAATGCGTATTTATTTTTCTGTTTGGAGAAATCACAGTCAGCCCATCGAAGGGATTGAACCACTTGTTCCAGGGCAAAGTAAAGCTAAATGAATTTTCTAGTCTTGAAACAACAGAGGTAAAATATGGAGACCTCTTTCAGGAAGCTTAGGAGCAATCAGAAACACATCTAATCACAAAAGCTGAATTTTGTTGCATGTGTTAAATTCTGACTTTTGACAGATTTATGTGAAAATATGTGCGTTCTTATTTCTCCGGAGTACTTTCTAGTAACAATGATCTTACTTCTCCGTGGGTTTGTTGCACTTGTAATATGTCGTGTATGATTTTTCACTGACCGCAGAACCCATGACAGCATCTTTCAGAAGGGCTAAGTGGCTTTCACTTCCCCTGTATACCATGTGTCTGAGCATTTGTTAACACTCAGAGCTCAGTGTTTTCCTGCTAAGGCACTCCAGACTTCAGACAAGTGTGTATCCTTGAAACGTGAGCGCTGAGCTCTGCTCAGATTCAGGCTGAAGTTGCTGATGGTGCCAGCAATAGCTCCCTACACCTGCCTGGTGAAACGCCCCACTTACTGTAGTGGTTTATCAGTTCTGCCTGTACCCTTTCATCTAGATGGTTCAGTAGAGATCTCACTGCCTGGCTTTGTTTGGAAATTTATACAAAATAGTGTTTATAGAGTATTTAGTATTAGAATTTGCTTTTAGATTTTACATAAGATGTGCATACAGTAACCCTCAGAACTGCGTTTCTCTGCTTGTACGAAATACCCTTGCAAAGGGCTTTGTTCCTGCTGTGAAGTTAACTTCACAGTTTACCCTTTTGTTAGGATCTGAGAAGCGCTATGTGATACTTGCAGACTACTGAAAAAATAGTCAGAATGTTGCTACTGCTTTTCACTACTTACTTTAAGGAAAGAGGAAACAAAAGGTGCCTTGTCTGACAAAGTCTCTTGCAATCTCTCATGTGAAGTTAAATCTTTCCTTTAAAGCAAAAAAAAAAAAGAAAACCAAGCTGTGTTGATTCTTATTTAAATTCATGTACTGTACAGTACATTGGCCTGATTGTAATATTGTAAACTTGTATTTGCTTGCTTGTTCACTGCCTCAGCAAATGTGAGGGTTGGTTTTGTTTGATTTTTTAAATTGCATTTTGCAGCTTGGTTTTTTTTTTTTTCTTCTAGACTATGTCATAACAAAGTATATTTGCTACCAGCAGTGGTATAAGATTCCTGTTTTTCCAGCAGGAGAAATTACTTTTAGAATAATTATTGCATATACTTATTAATAAAATTGTTTTTAAGACTTAGAGTAATTACAGAGTTAAACTAGGTCTGTTCAGCCCCTGATGTGGCCCATTTTTAAGAGTGCCACAAATGACAAAGACGATGGATTTAAGCCACAGTATTAAGCATATTTGCTAACACTTCTTTTTCACTATCTCCATAGCTGTACTGTGAAAAGAATCATTTTACAGTATTTTGCAAAGCATGTGGCATGCAGTTCAGATAATATGGCTTCTGGGGTCAAATACCATAATTTTCTTTAAAATAGTAGTATTTTTGTTTCCTGGATAGGTGTTTTTAGTTCAATGTTCCATGCATAAGTAGTGTGGCATTCTTTAAAACTCTAGACATCTCCTTCACTGCTGCTAGCCATTTCCAGTCTAATTATTTTGGGGTTTATTTTTTTTAATGGAAAGTTTTTGGCAACACACGTCAGGAAGAGTGTTTGAAGTGGTCAGTGCTGACTCATTTAATGACAAGTCATTTAAACAGTTGAGAAAAAGCAAAGACAGGGAAAAAGCACTTTTCAGGATGTGGCCCCACCAGTGACTTCTGCAGCTGCCATTATTACCTGTTTGCCAGTCTAGCAGCAGTCGGGTACCTTCACAGCTGTAGGAGTTTGTCTGTCCAGATCTGTTCTAAGGAAGCATTCTGAGAAACTGCAGCATAGGTTTTTGTCAACCTTCGCAGTCAGGAAAAAGAGGGAAATCTGTCTACCTGAAGAAGAGAAGGCTCTTGAGAGACTTGTAGCAGCCTTCCAGTACCTAAAGAGGACCTGCAAGAAAGCTGGAGAGGGACTTTTTACAAAGGCACGTCGTAATAGGACATGGGGGAATGGCTTTAAGCTGAAAGCAGATATGTTTAGATTTGATGTTAGGATGAAACTCTTCACTATGAGAGTGGTGAGACACTGGAACAGGTTATCCAGAAAAGGCACAGGTTGGAGGGGGCTCTGAGCAACCTAGTCTAGTGGAAGGTGTCCCAGACCTTGGCAGAGTGAGGGTGGAACTAGATGACCGTTCCCTTCCATCCCAAATAATTCTGTGCTTCTATATTCCCGAAAGAACAAAGTCAGTTTTCACAGTTGAAGGTGACCTGTCCTCCAGCATCCGGAGTGCACACCAATGCTCAACCTTCAGAGAGCCCGTTTTGTCATAGGCACTGTGGAGAATGATTGTATGTCCATATGTTACATGTTTTACCAATTTTCTTGGTATAGGAGATCCTGCCAGAGGTTTTGAAATTGACTTGACCTATATAATAAAAAATAAAACTTTTAAGCTTTTCTTTAACTACAAAAAGCCCATGATACCAATGCTTCTGAATTTTATTATTGTCAGTCTTAGATTCTACATAAGTTAACAGTGGTACATGCCTTGAGGTAAATGAAACAATCCTGTTCTTTAGTATGGTATTGTTTCCTTGCTTTCTCTGAAGCTAGCTAAAATAATTCCCATTTCAGTAAATATTATACGACATTACATAACGTGCTGCCAGTATTCTGTTTCTGGCGTTGCATATTAGAGCCCAAAGAAGAACCAACAGCTGATGTTTTCCTATTTATATGAAAAGTTCACTGATGTACTTTTCAAACTGAAGGTATAGCTGTAGAATAGCCATTGTGCATCAGCCTGGAGGTCTGTATATAATCTGTAAACTTGCCTCTGGTTTTTTTCTGGTTAATTATTGGGGACTGATATGGGGACCAGTACTGTTTAACAGCTTTATTAATGATCTGAATGTTGGAGTGATGGGCCAGCATGTGCAACAGGCATGTGTGTTGGGGAGTGTGTGACCCTGTGGAGGACAGGGCTGCTAGACAGAGGGACAGGCTGAAAAGGTGATCTGCCAGGAAGTTTGTGAAGTCCATGTCACGCATTTGAGCCAGGGTAACACCACACAGTGGTACAGGCTGGGATCAGCTGTGTACAGGAAAACTCTTCAGGGAAAAACATGAGAGTCCTGGAGGACAAGTTGAACAGGAGTCAGCAGTGATGGCCAGCTGCACCTGGGGTTGCTAGCAGGAAAGTAACAAACAGACTGCAGAAGGGATTCTTCTCTTGTGTGGCACTTGCGAGGCAGCATGGGGAGTACTGTGTTCAGTTCTGTGCTCCTCGTACCAGGGAAAACACTGACACAGTGGAGCATGTGACACAAGGAGAGAGGTTGAAGGCAGAGGGCTTCTTCCACCTCAAGAAGAGAGGTGTAATGGTCTGCTAGGACTTAGCTTTCATGTAGGAAGCTGAGATGGTACCTTCCTATCTGTATCACTCCAGTCTGCAGTGATTTTTTTTTTTAGTCTGGACAATGGCAGAATTTACCATGGTCTGCAGCTACCCACCTAATGGCAGGTGTGAAGAAACAGACAGACTGATTCCAGACATGTATGGTGACAGGACAAGAAGTGATGGACAGAAGTCAGAATATGGGAAACTGATGAGATATAAGAGAAGGCCTTTTTCAATGTAAGGGTGGTCAAACACTGGATGAGGTGCAGAGCACCTATAGAGTCTGCAGTTTTGGAGATACTCAGAACTAATTGGATAAGACCCTAAGCAGCACACTCTACGTGGACTTGGTTTGAGCAGGGAACTGGAGTAGATAATCCTGGAAATTGCTTTCATTGTAAGCAGGTGAGATTTTTTTCATGTGATGCCTTTTGCCCCTAAATAAATCAAAGCTGCAGAAGGTTTAGGGTTTTAAAAAAGGTTACCTTTCATGGTAGACTTCCATGGTGCCCAGCTCGCTGAGAATGTCCCCCCCGAGATGCACACACGATACAGAAAAAAGTGCTGTTTTTATAGGTTTACCAAATAGCACACCCCAGTACAACCTCCAATTAGGAATACAGATACTGACGTGCTTGACATGAACATCCAATCAGCTTGTTCTGTTAGAGATAGCATGTGTTCGGAGAAAGTGTTCAGGAAGGCACTAATTGTTATGAGAAAAAGGGTGTTAGTTGTGTCTCTCTTTACCAACTGTTATGAGAAAATATCTCTAGAAGACACCTGTTGTTTATGAGATAATATATTGGGATGGTGTCTTGTCCATGATTCCTAGAGGAAACTTAGACCAAGCATCGTCCTAAGGAATTTATCTAGTAGGAAAAGCACTGACGCCCTGTAGTTAGGGAACTGTAACTATATAGTAACAGAATATAGAGCTACGAATATATGAAGAATAAAAGCAAAAGTCATTCAGGCATCACATGGATGTCTGTTTTGTAATCAGAAGATCCTGCTGCTGAGGAGTAATGGTCTGCTTGGACCTAGCTTTCATAAAGGAAGCTAGGATTTTACTTGCCCATCTGTATCACTTAAATCTGCAGTGATTTTTTTGTCTGACATTTTGTGCCTTGGTCAGTGCTGCAAGTTGTTTCTTCAATTCTGCAGTCAGGTCTTACCTTTACTCTCCCAAATAACTTGGGATCACCAGCAAATTTTCATCGTTTTATTACTTGCTTATGTCTCCTCTGTTTTTATGATTATATATAATAATCTGTGTTGCAGTACAGGTTTCTCTGTAACTCCATTGGTTATCTTCCTCTAGCAGTCATTTTCTTTCTGCTATCCTTCATCTTCCTTCCCATCGTTCTGTCTCTTAATGAGTTCAATTTTCATACAAAGGGGCTCCTTCTGTTTCTCTCAGAGACTTGCTTGATGTCCTTTGAAAACTCTGATATGAACTTTGTTTCCTTTTTTTCCACAGAGTGCCACCTTACCCTTGTAATTGGTGATGTCTACAGAGAAATCTGGTTGTTTTGTGAGACAGGAATTCCTTTAACAAACATCATGTTGAGTCTTTGCCAATACCTCGTATTTATTTGGGTGTCCACTACGTCTTTCTAATTTTTTGTGTTGATTTGCCATGCACAAGTGTCGGGCAACCTTCATACCTCAACTGTTGTTCTGGTTTTAAGCAGGAGATTGCATGAGAAAGTTGGTACAATCCATTGTATCTTTGAGCCCCTTGAAATCTTAGTGAATAACATCCAATGTTGGCAAGTTGTTCCAGTTCATTATCTAACACTTTCATAGCGTGTTCTGCAGTCACTTTGATTCCACACGGATTCTCTGAGTACATCACATATGTACATTCTGGAGTAGGGATTGCTTCACTTTCTTTTGTAGTTGAGCACAGGTATGAATAGCTGCTCTGTTCTGTTCTTACTTTCTGTCAAAAGAATAGGGTAAAACTGCGGTAAGGAAGTAACTGGGTACATCAGGGTTATAATTCCTGAAGAAATGGACTGTAATAGCTGGTACATTATTCTATCTTTAGTGGAACTGATGCTATTCACCATGGAACTGAAAAAGCATGTACTGCCCAAGAGAGATTTAAGGGAAGCGTAAAACTGTAGACACGGAGTTCAGTGTGCTACTGTCGATGCTACTGGGCTCTGGATTTTGTCTGTAGGGTAGCAGTGTCTTTGGGGAAACTGTTTTGTGGATTTGCTGGCTTGGAAGTCCTCAGATGGCTTCTTCAAATACATCAATAACAAAAGAAAAACTAAGGAGGGTGTGGACCTGTTGCTAAATGGAGGGGGGACCCTGGTAACAGAGGAAGCAGAGAAGGCAGAGTTATTGAATGCCGCCTTTGCATCAGTCTTCACTGACAAAACCAGCCCTTAGGGATCTCTAACCCAGGAGACCAGAGTAAAGGAATGTTGGAAGGAAGACTTAGCCCTGATCAAGGAAGATTGGATTAGAGAACACCTAGGCAAAGTTAACATCCACAAGTCCCTAGGCCCTGACAGGATCCATCCATGAGTGTTGAGAGAGCTGGCAGACACCATAGTGAGGCCACTTGTGATCATCTTTGAAAGATCATGGTGATCAGGAGAGGTGCCTGAGGACTGGAAGACATCAGATGTCACCCTGGTCTACAAAAATGGGTAAGAAAGGGGACCCAGGGAGCTACTGGCCAGTCAGCCTCACCTTAATCCTTGGAAAGGTGATGGAGCGCTTCTTTTGGGAGGCAGTCTCTGTCCACATGGATGACAAGAAGGGGTTCAGAAGTAGTCAGCATGGATTCACTAAAAGTAAATCACGCTTGACCGACCTGATTGACTTCTATGATGAAACAACTACCTGGATGGATGAGGGGAGAGCAGTGGATATTTTCTACCTCAACTTCAACGAGACTGTCGATGCTGTTTTTCATATCCTCACAGGTAAACTCTAGAAGTGTGGGCTGGTTGAGTGGACAGTGAGGTGAATTGAGAACTGACTGAATGGCACATCCCAGAGGGTCATAATCAGTGGAGACTTGTCACTGTGGTGTCCCCCAAGGTTCAATACTGGGCCTAATACTGTATAACTTGTTCATCAGTGATTTGACTGAAGGGGCAGGGGCCTCCTCAGCAAGTTCACTGGTGACACAAAACTGGGAGGAGTGGCTGATGCCCCAGAGGGCTGTGCAGCCCTACAGAGGGACCTCAACAGGCTGGAGAGATGGGCAGAGAGGAACTTTCTGAAATTCAGTTGGTTTTTTTGCTAGCAGCTTTGAAGTAGAGAGTCCTATATTAAAAGCACTGTTAGGCTTCTAACTTGGTATCACTAGCTTTTTATTCTTGGAAGTCTACAAAAACAAGTGGGAAAAAACCCACCACATTCTCCCTATCTTTTTTTCCTCTGCATCATGCGTCAGTCCTGTATATAAGCTGATGTTTGAAATCCTGTAGCCACAGTATTGCATTACAGTGTAGCCGTATTACATACCTACTTTTGAACTTGTTAACCAAATGCATTCTCTCCTTCTCATTTGGAGTCTAAACAGAAGTGTCTCATACACTCTCTGGACAACATATATAAATTTAAAGAATATGCATAGTCTCATTCCCTTCTTGAACTTCAGCATTCAGTCCAAACTCAGATCCATTTCAATTTATTTGCATTTCCCATGTAGCAGATGCACTGACAGATTTGTTCCAGCTAATCCCTTGGCTGCCTTGTTTCACTGGGCATCTTTTTGGTACCTCTAGGTCTTTCCCTTTCATATGTCTTAGGTGCTAAAGGGTTCTTACATTGTTGACTGTTGTTGCTCCAGTATGGTGCCAGAGTTTGTGCATTGCCCCTTATGGCTCTTTTTGGAGGATGGGAAAATTCTTTTTTGGAAAAACTAGGATGATCCATATTTGTCTTTAGCTCATTGCTTTCCTCAGTGCATCTGAGGGAAATAAAATATCTGAGTGCACTCCTTTTAAAATGCTTCTTGGAACCTAGTCTTTGTTTTTCAGTACTTTAAAAATCCCGGTAACTTGAAAGCTTTGAGAAGCTGTTTCTCCTCATTTCCAGAATTTTCTTTCTTACGAATTAATTTGGTCCTCACTTTACACTTGAAACTTGGCACTACTGTTAAGTAATAAAAATATGAATTGTGGTGTAAAGGCTTGCGTTGTAACTTGTATGGAGCGAAGCAAACCTCCTGCTAAACTCTTCTTGGTTAACATCCTGTACTGCAGAGAAACTCTGCCATGGATCATATGCTCTCAGTGCTGCGAGTCCGGAAGCATATGGTGCTGCCTGGGTACAGAGTTGCACCTCCTTAGTTTCAATTAGTCACTGACTCTTCTCCCTGTGGTTCCATAGGTATTGCGGGTTAAGTTGTGAGCTTCTGGTTTGTGTTAAGCATCTTCCACTCAAAAATTCTTTTTCTGGCAGCAGCTCAGCTGTTACTCAGCCTACACTTGGTGCTCTGTACCCCTAAAGGAGCCTGATTCTTTCTCTTTGATTTATGCAGAAAAGTTAATCTTAGGAGATTGTCATCTGGATGTAGAAGAGGTGATTATTTCAGGCAAAGTATCAATTGTATTTCTTGGCTGATGTGGTTGCAGGTTTCCTTTTACTTAGACTAGTTTTTAAGTGGCAGCTTTTAGTCACTGAAGTTAGGTCATCATGAAACAGTGAAAGAGAAATAGATAATCATTTATAGTTGCGGTTTTTAAGGTATTCTGGGGAGGCCAGGAGAACCTTAGAATAGCTTAAAGAGGTAAATCAAGTTATTTTGTTGCATTAATAATTAGTGATGTTACTATCACTAACCATATTCTTCTTTATAAGGAAAATTACACTTGGACATTTTATCACATGAGCAACTGCACTATCTTGAAATAGCTGTGGTTTCAGGCTTTTTTTTCTGTGAACGCTTGGATAGTGAAATTGGCTTTGAGTTTGGCTACTGCTTTATAATGTTCAATACCTTAGTCTTTGATGTCATGAGTCAGACTAACATTTCAAGTAGCTGAAGGAAGATGCTTTTTGCTGACATAGCTGAAAATCAATTGCTCTTTTTCAATGCTGTCTTACCTTTCATATTTTTGAGATCTGATTAATGACTTTCTCCAGATTAAACAAATTTTTGTAGTTCACCAGTAGAATGAGTATTAAATCAAAACTGCCTCTCTGTTATCCCACACAAGAAGACTTAGAGCAGCTTTCTTGCTTTTCAGCATTGTTAACAGATGGTTTTAGACAGATTAGGTAGGGAAATCCCCAAAGGATAATTTATGAATTAATGATTGCAAACAATTCTGATTATAGTTTAGTAAGACTGTTGTATGGTACTGCGAGCATATGGCTTTCTGCATGGATTTATTCTTTCCTTTTTAATTCATTGGCAAAGTATAACCCTTGCTAGATAGAAACTTAAATTCTATTTTTCACTTACTGAGTTATATTGCATTTCATTAATAGCCTTGTTTAAAGCTAATGGGGTAAATGATTAGTGCCAATTTATAACTGTTAATCTACTTTAGATACTGAATTGCATTCTTTCTTGGTTATATGCATAAAATGAATTCTCAAGTGGTAAGGTAACTCTTAAGCACAAGTTACAAAAGTAATGTATGAGCAGATCTAAAGTTCTGTCAGATGTACATAGAAAAATTAAAAAATTATGCCGTTGCTTTTGTCTTACAGAAACATGTTTGTATTAAGCAGAATTAATATAACCATTTAAAACCACATAAATTCTGTATTTTCAAATACCAATAAAGCAAAATAGTTCTGTAGTAACATAATCTTTTAAACTGCATTTTTGTGGTGGTATTTTTTCTTGTTTGTTTGTTTGTTTGTTTATTTGCAGGTGTGAAAAATGTTCAGAAGTACAAGGGCAATGTTGTCCAATGTTGCAAGCACTTAACATGTAGGAGTTAGACCAGTGTATGGAGTGTTCCCTTTTAATTATCAAAGATTCTGTATTGTATATCCACATTACATTTAAATATTCTTAAATTTTCCAACTGAATGAGTTTTTGTTGCCCTTGAGCTCTTCAATGAAGCAATCAAAAGAACCTGCTTTGGCACTTAAGCATAAATAAGGTAATAGTTCTGGCTTTTATGAAGTTTTTGTTTTGTTTTGCTCTCCTGTAGGTGGATAGTGGTTGGATTTGCATAGCCTTTTCCAGAGCACACTGTACTTCTCAATTAATCCCTAGAGCAAGTGTGTGCTTTTCAAAATGGAATACCAGGTGTCGCTCTGAATGGAAGCAGGATGTAAAAATGCTGCTATGGAGGTCTTCTCTGGAAAAGGCTGTAGGAACACTCCTGTCGGCAACATGCAGTTCAGGAAGGATTGAATGGCTGGTATTCATGGCAGGGAAGCCACCTGTTTTTGGAACTAACCTTTTTCTACATCTTCAGGAGCCAATCCCACTTTGAATAGAAAGAATTCTCAGTTGCAGGTGGTATCAGTGTGTTGTTCCTGCTCCATCCTTTATTACAATTTGTGAATTTTTAGTTCCACCATGGTGGCGTTTTTTTTGAATAAGCAGCTCAGAGCTGCTTCAGGCATTGTTTGCACAAGCAGTACAGGGCTAGGTACATTAACAACAGCAAGTTAGGGAGAGAGGCCAGAATTACTGTTTGCCAGTCTCTAGTTTTGAGGTTACCTGATCGTGTTAGTAAATTGAGTTATTTCTGAGACTTGCATCTCTCTGGTGCTGAAAACATGTCTACATCTGTTTTGACCACATCTGAAAGTAAACTTTAAACAACGAACTTCCCTCTGAGTTGGATTTTCTTAGGCTTAATCATGCCCAGGATTTCTAGGTGCAGAATGAAAAATGGGAATAGCTTTGTTTATGAAATCTAGTTGTTTGGGTAAGGAGATACTGAACTGAAGGGCAACAAGAGGGGAGAAAAAGGTACTTCCTTGAATGCCCCAAAACCCAATTATTTGGTCTATTAGCTTTTGTTTGCCTTTTCTAATGAGGGTAGTTGTGCATTTCAGCAAACTTCAAGACAGCGGTTGAGTTAGAAAGTCAATTTTACTTCTGGATGCATTTTATGATAGGTAAATGCATATTTTATGATGTCCAGTGTACTTTTTGATGCACATATTGTATAATCAGAAGAGGTTAGATTGGATCTTGTTTCAAAACCTATTTTTGCCAACTCATGTCAAGTTGCTCAAAGGCGCGCATTTTGGTGCCAATTTCTGTGAAGTCTGTGAACTTCTGTACATCTCTTCAAAAAGTGAAGAAAGCTTGAACTTGAATTGTCTGAAAATGAAGATCTTTATAATGATCACTCATTTCTACAGAAATTCTGAAGACACCTCTTTTGGGTGGAAGGGCAGTCCTCTACCTTGTACAGCAGTAGGAGTAAACAAGGTATCTTTGATCGTTGACCAAGCCTCACTGAACATTTTCCAGTGATCTTTCACCTCTTCTCTTCCATGTGTGGATGAAAGAGGGGAGGATAGCAGCAGTGCAGGTCAGTTTTTGTGTACTTTTCTGCTTCACCTCTGCAGATCAGTGGGGATCCCTGATGTTTAGGAGTCTGTGAAAAGTGAACATTAAAAAGCAAGCACATTTCTCCTCTATAGTAGTGTTACTTTAATAACATTTTAAAAGTAATTCAATCCTCTACATAATGTCCAGGAATCCACAGGCTGCAAGAATAGTGAGTTGTGTTCATTCCTCTTTATCCCCCACTGTGTTCCTTTTCACAACTTGGAAAAAAAAAAAAAAAAGAAAAAAGAATTGGAAATAATTTAATCCCATTTAAAAAAAAAATCCTGGAGTTTCCTGAGTTTGCATTGCTTTGAAAAAAACCCCGAACAAGCCAAAACCCACAAATCACCACAAAACACCACACAAATCCTCAAGCCTAAAATAACCCGCTGGAGGAAATGAATTGGTGTTATCAAAGTACTGCTCTGCATTTGAATAAGTTCATCTATATCACAGTTTGGATAATCATTTTCTCAGTGGTGTTTGGTTTGGAACTTGAAATTTAAAAGGTCCTTGGGTTTATAGGAATGCATTCAACACAAAGAAGGGGTATTCACTACTATACTACAGTCTTGCTGTGAGTTGAACCTTTCTTTTGATCTCTTAAGAATTCCAAGAATGTCTAACAAGTACATAGCGGTACTGATAATCTGAGGTGTGTATTTGAATTTGAAGTTACGTACTCTTGTCTTTCCTGGTGAACTTTACAAAGAGTAGATTTTGAAGTGTAGATCTGAAGGAGGTGAAGAGGAGTGTTTTCACCCCTTCCAGATAATATTTCTATCTGCTGAAGCTATTGTGTTTGTGAGAAGTGCACAATTAGATATTGTGGTGGTTTAAAATTAAATGCACAGTTTGCAGTTAACCAGAAGTCTGATTACAGCTGCATTATAGCTTGTTTTGCATTTGCTTGTTTTACTCTCATGATCTAGGCAAGCACAGGGCATATAAGATACTAGGTTAGGTACACCAGTGATCCGATTTAGTAGGGCTGTTCTTGTGTTGCTTGGCAGCTTCTACTTGTCACTGCAGGTCATGGATTGTTCCTTCTTCTTTTTCAGAGATGGCTTACCAGCTTGTTAGACACTGCATGTGAAAGATTGCCTGAGGCTCTGCTGAGCATGTCAGCATTTGCCCACAGAGAAGTGAACCAGCCTACAGGTTGTTAAAGTTGTTTATTTAATTTGCTTCCCTGAAGGTTTTTATGAAAGATGTGTATAAAACCAGTGAGGAGATACTTTTTAAAAGCCTTTGGGTAAGGTAGAAATACAACAGTTTCAATGCCACAGTACTCAGCATCTTGAATATGCAGTGTAACTGTACTGCCCTTCTAGACACCACTCTAGAAGCAGTATGAGGGAAATACATAAATAGGGGATAGCTGGATTTGCACCACTTCTTGGAAGCTGTCTCAAAAGTGGATCCTGACTAGGGTCCTGAATGATGCCTTGAGGTCTGTGCAACTTCTGCAAGAAGGGGTTGTTTTCCCCTTTAAATAATAACAACATAGGAGAAACTGTTCTGGTTCAATTGTCCATAAAGCAGGGGCATTTGTTTCAAGTAATGTTTTCAGGATAAACAGAATATGTGTTTTTACAGTTAACTAGTGCATTAGTAGTTAATTCAGTTGAATTTCATTTTGGTTAGTCTTTTCCAGCCTTTGAAATCTTTCAAACTTAAATTTCAGCAAATTTTATATGTTGAATTTTTCTACAAAATTAAGTATGAGTAGAGAGATAAGGCTTTCCAATTCTAAAAATCCACACATTAACCAAACTTATAAAAAATATTTTAGTGCTTGAAATGGTACAAAATGCTTAAGATTTCCATTAATGCCTGGACAGGCATCTAATCTCAACAGACTTAGTTTTCTAGGCCAGGTAAGCAGGTAGTCCTTGTTCACTTCTTAAGATCCCTGAGGCTTGTGTTGTGATGAGAAGTCTGTGTGACAGTTCTGCTTGTAGCCCTTATGGACAGGATGTCAAATGCCAGCTGCTGCTCCTCTGCTCTCTCTCACGCATGGTTGTATTCTGTAGCAGGTGTGGGTGTTGGAACAACGTGTGCTGCTGTCTGGCTAAATGAGTCTGAAGAGCTGACTGTCCTCAAGGAGTACACAAGACCTCATGAGAGGTCTTACCTAAAATGTAATATCAGAAGTTCTTCTCTGCCCCCAAACTCAAGATGAACTAATGAAAGTACAAGTAGTGTGGAAAAGGCCTTTTTGACCAAGATTTCTACATGTCATATTAAATGCAACTAAATTTACCTTACAGTACTCTTCTTGTAGGAGTTTGTAACTTCTTTCCCAGTATGTGGTACTATTATATTTTCTTAGTAAAGGCTTTCCATTCCTGGTATTACATTTTAAATTTTTTTTTCAGAAACAAATTTTCTACCATTATGAAATCAATGGAAGGCAGAAAGCAGAAAATACACAAAATGGAAGAGGAACTGTGTCTGTAAGGCATATAATCCTCATTGCATAGAGATAACATCTTGAATTTTTTCTAGCAGGATAGCTGATCAATGTAGAATTAAAGAATCAATGGCCTGGGTTGAAAGGGACCTTAAAGATCATCCCCTTCTGACCCCTCTGCCATGGGCAGGGACACTTTTCACTAGACCAGGTTTCTCAGAGCTGCATCCAGCCTGGCCTTGAACACTTCCAGGGATAGGGCATCCAGTTCTCTGGGCAACCTGCTCCAGTGCCTCATCACCTTCACAGTAAAGTTGATTCTTTTTTCCCCGTAATCTCTCATCTAAACAGATTCAGTTTGAAGCCATTCCCCCTTGTCCTGTCACTACTACATGCCCTTGTAATTAGTCCCTCTTCATCTTTCTTTAGGCTCCCTTCAGACACTGGAAGGCTACATTTAGGCCACCCCTAAGCCTTCTCTTTTCCAGGCTGAATATGAGTGTGTTGGGTTTGTGTGGCAAGGTTTTGGTAGCAGTGGGGCTACAGGAGTGGCTTCTGTGAGAAGCTGCCAGAAGCTTCCCCCATGTCTGACAGGGCCAGTGCCAGATGGCTCCAAGCCGGACCTGCTGCTGGCCAAGGCCCAGCCAGTCAGAGGTGGCAGTAGTGCCTCTGGCATAATGTATTTAAGAGGGGGGAAAAGTATGGCACAGAAATAATTGCAGCCAGAGAAGAGAGAAGTGAGAACATGAGAGACGAACAACTCTGCAGACACCAAAGGCAGTGCCCCAGGCACAGGACCAGAGATGCCGCTGCAGCCCATGGTGAGGCAGCTGTGCCCCTGCAGCCCATGGAGGACCACGGGAGGAGGCCCACACCAGAGCAGGTGGATGCCTGAGAGGAGGCTGTGACCGTGTGGGAAGCCTGTGCTGAAGCTGGCTCCTGGCAGGACCTGTGGCCCCATGGAGAGGAGCTGATGCTGGAGCAGGTATCCTGACAGGACTTGTGACCCCAAGGAGCATCCATGCTGGAGCAGCCTGTTCCTGACGGACTGCACTCCATGGGAGGGATCCATGCTGGAGGAGTTAGTGAAGCACTGCAGCCCATGGGAGGGACTTGTGTTGGGGAAGTTCATGGAGTGCTGTCTTCCATGGGAGAGACCTCATGGTGGAGCAGGGGAAGGAGACTTCTCACTGAGGAGAATGCAGTGACAGAAACAACATGTGATGAACAGCCCCCATTCCCTGTTTCCTTGTGCTGCCGGGGGGAAAGAAGTAGAGAATCAGGAATAAAGTTAAGCCTGGGAGGGAGGGGTGGAGGAAAGGTGTTTTTATGGTTTGTTTTATGTCTCATTATCTTATTCTGATTTGATTAGTAAAAAATTAATTTAATTTCCCCAAGCGGAGGCTATTTAGCCCATGACAGTAACTGATGAGTGATCTCTCCCTTTCCTTATCCTAGCCCACAACCCTTTTGTTATCTTTTCTCTCTCTTTTCCTGCTGAGGAGGGGAGTGATAGAGCGGCTTTGGTGAGCACCTGCCATCCAGACAGGGTCAACCCACCACGTAAGAGGCAGTAACAAATATTATTGAGAGTCTAAATCATCCTGTGTACAACGTGGGTACTTTCCCAGGGAGGGTGGTGGGCAGGGTGTTTTCCACATGACTTCTCAGTTTAACTCTTGTTTTTGTAGCAGGGCCTGTGAAATAGCTACGTTTCCTCTGATTTTATTTATAGATGTCTATAAATACTTCCTGAAACCCAGTCTCTTAAGTATCACTTAATTCTGTCATGCAAGACTTAATTACACTGACAATAAATAGACATTAGAATATTTTTAGCTAAGCGTGCTGTCATGATGCTTCCTGTGCATGAAGCATATAATGACTTAAATGTCAGTATCTGAAGGCCCTCTAAAAGATCTGAAAACAGCTGCTCAAAAATTGCCACAACTGAGCTTGTTTCCTTAAATATGAAGTACATCTTGATACATTATGGCTATATATGTTAGTTTGGGTAAAGTATTTGAGAAAAGGCCATTATTTTTTGTGGTTTCTCGTAACAAGTGACAAAAGATTGTATCTGACACATTCTTGAGACTGCACACTCCTTAACCTGATTGTCTCAAATCTCAGATAAACATTCCATGGAAATAGTGTAAGAGCTCACATTAAACAGAGGGTGAGTACCATCAAAAGGACTGTTTCCTTTCTAGGACCTGATCAGTAAATCCTTAAGTAAACAGCATGTAACGTATTTCTCTTGTTCAAAGAGACTTGCAGGTAATCTTTTCAGCTGTTAACTCCTGTCCAAACATCACAGATGTTGGTGACTGGGTAATACATGATCAGAATACAAGAGATTAAATATTTGGGCGATGTTAAGCTTAAAGGAGGGCTTAGATAATGTTCTTGGACTCACAGGGGTTTCCTTAATTTAAAAAAAAAAGCCTGAGAGAAACACAATAATAATTGTTCTGGTCTGATTGCACCTGGATGGACTGCAGGGGAAAAGCCGTTATTTGTAATCTGAAATACCTTAAATGCTGCAAGTTTTACTAGTTCAGTGTTTTAATAGGCTCCTCGGGTTTCTTTGGAGAAAGATACTTGTTTGTTGGGGAGAAAACTCCTTGTTGGGTTTCTTGTGGATCTTTGTTTTTCTCCATTTAACTTGTCAATTTTTAAAAAAATCTTTGTTTTAAGTGTTGTTTAAAAGTTAGGAGCAAAACCTTTGCTTATTCTTTATTTTAGAAGCCTTGCTTATTGGCCTGTTAGTACTCACTGCTGTATTTGTGTCCTGAGGCAATTATTATTGTGTGCTGAACTGGTTAAATAATCTTTGCACTGCTTATTAGCATCACAGTTTCTTTCATTTTGTCACTAACATACTAGTGAAATTCTTCTTGCTAAGATGTTGTTAGTTTTTTGACCCTGACTGTTAATTGCAATCTTAATTAAGTCTTGAAAAGAACCTGAAACCGCAGTTGCTATTACCTCTGCTTTTTCAAAATGTCATTTGAAATGGAGGACATACCTGTCACTCTTAACCCTTCATGAGGGAACAAGAAATATCTTTCTCAGAATTACGCATTCTCCTTGTTTGCACAGCAGTGTTTTCTGAAGGTGACAGGTTATGAGAAGCCCATCTGTATCTGAACAGCTTTCCTCATGCCTTTGATGTTATTAAGAGTTTTACATTTGACTTATGTCTAACTTGTATTTCTAGAACCAAACCCAGCCCTTTTTCCTGTAGCTGATCTATATTTGATACCTTTCTCTATCTCTTTCTTTTGTCCTGACCTACCTACTCCTATTCCAGTGCTGTTTGTTACTTAGTTTTTTATAGCAAATGTCCTATGCAAATTAAAATCAGTACAGGCTGCATTTGCTACATAATGTTGATCACACTTGAAAGAGGTGTTACGTGAAGCTGTTTGTCTTGATGTTTCAATCTTCTTGACTAACTTCTGTTTTTGTTCTTTCACAGTGGTTGTTTTTAACTAGCAATCCATACAGTTTTTGACTTCTCTGAAAAAATTTTATGGAGCTCAACAAGCTTCCCTCCATTCCAGTGTTAAGATAGTTACTATAGTGGCCCTAAGTTAGCAAGTCTGAGAAGAACTTATATTACTCAGCTAAGAGTTCATTATTCCAGGGGATATATGCAAAGCCTCAGCTGCTGTGTATAACCATAGGTTGAGTTTAATCCTCATATACAAGCTACTCAAGTGGGTGACTAGAATAGGTCATAGAATCACAGAATAGTCTGGGTTAAAAGGGACCTTTCAAGACCATCCAGTTCCATTCCCCTGCCATGGGCAAGAATACTTCCCACTGGACCAGGTTGCTCAAAGTCTCATCAAAGGCCCAGGTTATTCCAGCTACCTGGCTTTGAACTCTTAAAATAGTGGTACTTCTGCAGGAAAACTGTTCCAATGCCTCACCACCTTCATGGTAAAAAATTCTCTCTTTAAGTCCAATCAGAATCTACCCTCTTAGTTTAAAACTATTGACCTCCTTACTGTCACTACAGACCTTGATAAAAAGTCTTCCTTAATCTTCTTCTAAGCCACCTTTATATATTGAAAGGCCACTATAAGGTCTCCCCAGAGCCTCCTCTACTCCAGGCTGAACCACCCCAGGTCTCTCAGCCTGTCTTCATAGGAGAGGTACTCCATCTCTCTGATCATCTTCATGGGCCACCTCTGGACTCGCTCCAACGGGTCCGTGTCCTTCTTATATTGGGGACCCCAGAGCTGGACACCACACTCCAGGTGGGGTCTCATCAGAGCAGAATAGAGGGGCAGAATCACCTCCCTTAATCTGCTGGCCACGCTGCTTTTGATGTAGCCCAGGATATGAGCACATGTTGTTGACTCACGTCCAGTTTTTCTTGCACCAGTCGTTTTCTGCCAGGCTGTTCTCAATGCATTCATCCCACAGCCTGCACTGGTACTGGGGATTGTCCCAGCCCCAGTGCAGGACCTTGCATTTGGCCTTGCTGAACTTCATGAGGTGAAGATGACACTGGTGAAGGACCTGTCAAAACAGCTGCTGGTTCTTGCTTAACCTTGTGGGGGAGGAGTAGAGGAGTTGGTTTTTTTCTGCAAAAATGGTGATGCCCTCTGAAGGGAGTGCTAAAGAAATGACAGAAATGTAAAAGGCACTCATGTTTCTGAAAGTGTTTTGTAAGACTTTAATAAAGCAATTTAAGCTGTGATATCTTCATGATTTTTATTATTTGCATACCTCTGCAGTGACATGGGAATTAAAATAAATGCCCTTGATGATTTGTAAGAGACAGTGGGATTTCTTTCACTCTGCAGTTATTTGCATATGCATTTTTATTCAGGGTTATGCAGAACATGTTTAAACTTTTACTGGTGTAAAATGCTGTGGGAGGTAGACTTGCAGCCAGTATGTAAACTTGCAGTTTGTTTTAGGCCAGTGTTATTTTATATATACTTCTGAGAAGTCAATAACTATATGAATGTAATACTAACCCAGCACTGGGTTGCTGTTTGCTTAAAAATCAGTTGAGGAAACTAAGTTGTGACCCTCTATCAAATTGGTTTTCCTCAACATTCAGACTAATGCTCTCCGTAGGCTTGCTAGCCATGCCTATTCAAGAGTTAGCCAGCTGGGATTGTTAGATTAGCTGCATCTACAGTGCAGTAATTCAGGAGAGCTGCATAGTGCAGTTGTTTTTACTATCAATTTCATGTTGCTCTGAATTTCCACTGAAGTGATGGTAATTGTGTGTTTTGAAGAATGTCATTCTTCCTCTAAAATGAGTTTAAAGATGTTCAGATGTTTCTTCAGTTTACTAATAGGACTCTGTCTTCATTATAAGAAGATCTTTTCACTGAAAAGGCATCTGGGGTTCATAGGCTTTGGATTTGAATTTTAGTGATCCAGGGGACACTTACAGGGACACATTTGTTGTATGAATTATAGAAAGTGGCTTTCCTTTAGACCTTGTGGCTTAGGTATAAGTTGGAAAAGTAGGACGTATATAAGAAGGCAGTGGGCAGACAATGCATTTCTGTACTTATGTTTTGTACCAGAACGAAACATTCTTCCATTCTCATAGCAGTTCTTCCATAGGGCAGCACTGTTCTTAGATTTTTGGCACTTTTTTGTCTGTGTGTCTGTGCAAAGCACTATACAAAGTGTTGACATTTTCCATTGCAATGAGTTTAGTAGTGGAAACTTGGCTAAATCAGCTCCTGGCATTTAAAACCAACCTCAGCAAGGTGTTAAAAAACACCACTCTTTTTTTGTCCAGAAAGATGATTCGATGATATCTGAAGGGTAAACCTTGGGCATTGATCAAATCATGAAACAGAACAATTCCTACACTGTTTTCTGCTATGTCCTTGACTCTGAAGTGAGCATTACAGGTACAGCTTGTATGCTCTTGTCCAAACATAGGCTTGACTGGTAGGAGAACGTACGAGTGAATGATGATTTATGTTTTTTTAAGGAGCAGCAAAGACATCTGTGATTAAGCTGATATAGCTGAGGTGTTCAGACAATTAATTAGTGTAATTCTGAGATTCTCTCAACAGATATCTTTGAGGTCCTGGGGATGTGGCTTATGGTCGAGTTCTGTGGGCATTTTAAACCACACTGCTGCTGAAAGGAGCACTTCTACCCATCTTTCTCTCTCCAGGCTGTACTGTTTCCCTTTTGGCCACCAGAAGTATTCATAAAGCTATGCAGTGAACTGGACTGGGGATCTGATTATAGGGAAAACTAAAATAACAAGCATCACCTTCTCCACAGCTCAGGTTTAACCCATGTCAGAAGAATTCATTGCAAACATGGGAGTGGGAGATAACAGGCAGGACTATCTTTGTTGGGCTTTTATGCTGGTTTAGGATGTTTGAAACTACAGAGTTCAGTTTCTACTCTGCTTGTCTCTAGAAAATAATTGTGGTACCAAAAAATGTAAAGCTCATGTTTGTAATGCAGTTTATAGTTAGATAATTCTGAGTAGGCAGGATTACATACTGTTCTCACATTTACTTAATGCCTTGGTCGAGAAGCTGCTCCTGCAATCCTGCATTTCTCCTTTGTTTCCTCATATTTGGTGTTTTGGGCAAATCCTCAGGCTCCTGCAGCCAGTGTGCAGCTGACCTCTGGTTTGTGTGATCCCAGAGGGAGTGTATAGTGCTGTGTAGTGGGCAGAAAAGCCGCATCAGGAGTTCAAAATAGGAATGACCTCACAAATTGTTTTACTGATAACTTGCATCTAAATGGCAACCTTTTTCTAAATTCTAGGAAACGTGTAATTGAAGATGTTTAAATTATGAGTATGGTGGGTATTTTAATGGGGAAAGGGCTGTATCTGTAGTGTGAAAGGTCATTGAGACCCAGGGCATCTTAATAGTGCAAATGGGAGGGGAAAAAAAATGTAAAAATTCCTCTATTCATTTGAGATAAACTGAGATCGCAGCGGATGAGCAACCTTAATTATACTCCAGATTTTTTTCATTCTTTCAGAAGCTAAATGATACCTCATGACTCAACACTAAATTCTACTAGTGAAGTATCTGAATAGTAAAAATCTATTACTGAGATGAGTTCAAAACTTGCCTTTAATACTAATGTTAATATGTTCTAATAAATAACTCTTCTTGTTTGCAGATAACTACTCTTATTAACCATAAGGATAAACCAAAGCGTTCAGACAAGACTCTGCAAGCAATTCAGCGAGTGGGCCAGGCAGTTAACCTGGCTGTTGGAAGATTTGTTACTGTGGGTGAAGCCATAGCCAACGAAAACCATGAGTTGAAAGAGGAAATGAGTGTTGCTTGCATCGAGGCAAGGAGAGCAGGTATGTTGTTACTCATGAAATTGTACTTGTGCCATTTTTGGCACGCTATATTTAGTGTCAGGAATAATGTAAGAACTTTATTATTTAATTGCTTAACCTTCTCCTGCTGGTTTGTTCAAGACCTGATCTGTTACCTGATTTTGTCACTTACTTAAATTACTGTCATCTTATGAATAGGGAATGGAATTATGTGTTGGCTTTGATTTTTACAGGATCATTTGCCACAAGGAATTACCTGACTGCTCTTTTTTTTATAATGTTACTACAGGCAAAGAGCAGAGTGTTGGGAATACAACTTTAGAGTTTACTGCTGCCAAGTTAAAACAGTAGAGTATTTAAAGTTATTTGAGTGTTAAGCTATTGAGGTCACTGCATTCTAAATCTGAATGTCTGAATGAAGGTCAGTGTCAATCTATGTTTCATCAGGACTCAGTAAGATGACTCACATCAGTCATCTGATGACTCCCTTCAGTAGAATGAAAATCATATTGTGCTTGCCTTTTTGCTGGATTCAAGTTCTGTTGCAAATTTGCTGTGTGTGTGAATTGAATGTGAAGTGTGGATAGAGTTGCCTGCTGTCACCCTCATTCCCCCGGAAGACTCTGTCTAGGTGAATAGGGGGTTACATTCTCTGATGCTGTAAGAGAATGCCAGTATCATGCTAGAAACTACTTTCTTACTAAGTACTATTCGTTGCATATTATTTCAGTGGTTCTCAATAAAGGCATATTCTTAGATCTCCAGTGAAGCCTTCAAGATGACATCAAGTAGAATGTTCCTTTTGTTGTTAGTGCGTTGAGGTTTTGTTCTTTCTTTCAAACACGTTTGGATCATGGGAAATTCTACTTGAAGCTTTCCCAGTTTGAGCAGCTGGATGTACCTACAAGTGTGACAGACTTTCTGCTTACTGTGGCTTCAGGGAGACAATCTTCAGCTTCTGCTGTGGAGGCAAATAAATGACCCTTTGACACTAATGCAGTCTTGATTACTGCAGAAAGGAGCAGTACTCTACTCCAAGACATGGGTTACTGTACTTAAAACTGATCTCTTAAGTTAAATAGTGGACTTGGGTGGATGTTCGGTTTTTATCTTTGGAATGACCTCAGAATCCTGAAAAACTTCTTTTTTGCTGTCCTAACTGGTGTATTTCTTGATGAATCACTGTACTGGTCTCAGATTTTGGGGATGCAGTTCATACTATTATTTGTGATTGAAAGAAAAAAAAGAAGCTTAGAAATTGGGCATGATGCTGTAAGAAATCCTCTGAAAATCCCTCAACAATGAGTCACCATGTCTAGAAACACGCTAGTGATGAGTGATTGTTCTTGTGATTTGAAGGACTATTCTGGATAAACTTTAGACTGAAAATTCCTAGTCGCTCCAGTAAACTTGGCTGTGAACAGTAGTGTCCTAATTTAAAGACATTCCATTTGTTATGTGAAGCATGTGTTTTCTCTTCAGAGATCCAAGTAAAAATGCTGACAAGTCAAAATTGCCAAAGTTCACATCGATAATCTCAGCTGCTGGAAGAGCATTGCAGTCTGAATCTCTGTTTCTTGACTTGCCAGTTATGCTGTACTTAAGTATTTTTTTCTCCCTATCAGTGTATCCAGGAGGAGCTCAGAATCTAAAAATAGTCTGCTGTATTTTATCCCAGCAAAAGACTATGGTCCTTTTGCATTGTAAGTTTTGTTTCCTGATATGCAGCAATTGCCACAGTCTAGAGGAGCAAAGATATGGGCTGTTTTCATTTGTCAGCCTCACGTTTACCTTGGCATGGCTCAGTTGTTCCCTGCATTTGAGATCTAACTGAAGACTTACATGGGACATTCAGCATAGCAAACATGTTTGCTGCTGGTTATTTGTTTGATGGAGGCTGTTTCATGCCGGTACTCTCTCTGTGAACTGTTCAGTGTTGGACAATGTAACGCAGTCCTTTGTGCAGATAAATTCTTGCAGATGCATGTCCTCTGAACTCAGTTTCTGAACATGGTTGCTCAAGTGCCATTTTTAATAACTTTGGTGTTCCGAAGCAAGGAAAAAAAAATTCCTGGACAATTATAGCCAGGAATATTGACTTGTATGAAAGAATCCTATGTTCTGAGGGCATGGGCAGCAGAAAGCTCTTGCTGTTTAGGGCAGAGAATGTGGTAGAGCTGTTCATACTTCTTTTTAGCCAATAAATTAGATTGTGTCTCAAAAGTTAAAGGGACACTTTGTTTTAGGCATAGAAGATAGATTTCAACACAAAAGGTTTTAGAACATTAGGCATCTCAGTTGCTAAGAAAAGTAGGGAGTCTTTAAATCAATTGCATATCCCGCAGAGGCTTTGAAGGATGACAGATGTTGTATCTGTCTCTTGTGAAGGGTATAATCAGTGATCTGAAGTGTTTCAGACTTGTTATGACTATTTCCTTGTAATAAACCTTGTAATTTGATTGACTGAAAACAGAGTCATAAAACACTGCAGAGGGTCATGTAGCAGATTTTGCCTAACATTAGTCTTGCATTGTGTCAATGTTTACAATGACAGTATAGTAGTGGAATGTAACTTAAAGAAGCACATTTTAGATGCCCGTCTGTGATTTTTTAAATCTTTTTTTCTCCCCTCTAAAACTAGGAAAGACTGGTTAATTGAAAAGGGAAAGCACATGTCAGGAATGACTTAGTGTCATAACATTTCCAGTATTCTCTGCCAGTTGACTACGTAGCCCTAAAGGAAGACATGGAGTAAAATGAAAGCAGTAAATAGCTCTCTCCTATTTTTGCCTTGTCTTTTAGTACAGAGAGGACTAAATTAAGAAAGCTGAAAAATGGCAATTTAAATAGATAAATGGAATCACAGAATAACTGAAATTGTAAGGGACATCTTAACTCCCAAGAATGGAGATCGTGCATTTTCTTGTACACTTCTCATTTCTTATTTCTTTCTTGTACCCTTACTTAGGGATGTTTGACCACCGTTGCAGTGGAAAGTATTTTGTTATATCTTGTCCCTCGTTTCTTGTTCCATCACCATACATGCCTGGAATAAGTCTGTTTCCATGCTGGCCCACTAGATGGATAGATGTAGACCACAGAAAATTCTGCCATTGGCCTTCTCTTCTTGAGGCAGAACAAATGCCCTTCCTTCAACTTCTCCCCTTGTGTTATTGCCCCACTGTATCAGGGTTGTCCCAGGTACTGAGGAGCCTGGAAGTGGACATGCCAGATGCTGCCTCACAAGTGCCAAACAGAAGGGAAGAATCATTTTTGCAGCCTTGCAGGTGTAGCTGGCCATTATTGCTGACTCCTGCTCAACTCTTCGTCTTTCAGGACCCTCATGTCTTTCACCGCAAAGGTTCCCTGTTGACAGCTGATGCCAGCATGTCATGCTGAGTGGTGTTACCCTGGCACAGATGCCAGGAAGGTGTATTACTGCCCTTGATGGACTTCACAGATTTTCTGTCAGATCCCCCTTTCAGCCTGTCACTCTGTCTAGCAGCCCTGCCCTCCACAGTGCCAGGCATTCACCCAGTTCAGTATTGTTCACACCTGCTGAACATGCTGACTCATCATCCAGGGAATAGTTTTGACGGCTCATACCACTCCCACTGGAAGTTGACTGCCCACTGGACTTTGTACCAGTTATCAGCATCCCCAAGCCCAACACTCAGGTTCATTTTCTACCCACTTTTTTGTTCACTTTTTCAGTCCATATCTCATGATGAAGTTATATGGACATTATGGGAGATCATGTCAGAGGCCTTGCTGAAGCTGAGATGCACAGCATCCATTGCTTTCTTTTTTTAAAAACTGTATCATCTCACCATAGAAGGCATTCAGATCAGTAAGGGACTATTCACCCTTGCAAGTCTGTGCTGGTTCTACCTGATTGCCTTTTTCTGCTTCAGGTGGTAATGGCTTCCAAGATTATTTTAGTGATAATCCTGGAGGTTTAAGTGAGGCTGACTAGCCCACAATTGCCTGAACTTTTCTTGTTAACATTCTTGAAGATAAATGTGACAGTTACCTTGCTATCAGTGGAAATATCTCCCTATTGTCACAAACTTTCAGCCATGATAGGAGAATTACAGTGATACTGAACCATTTCTTTGACACGCTCAGATGTGTTTTATGGACTTGTGTATACCCAGCTGGCTTCCCTAGCTCAGTCTCTTTACCCTAGCAGGTCTTGCTCCTCATCGCTTACTCCTAGGGCTTAACTCCTGTTCATGTAGTTGCAGATCCACAGGCAGAGGAGGAAGCCTTTATTCTGTTATCAGAAGTCTTGAGTTTCTAGGAGCTCTTGACAGGCGGATGTTAGAGGTGTTTCTGTATTCTCTGATAACTCTTTGTATGACTAGATGCTTCACCTGTGACTTGATTCATCTTCATGTTGGTGAATCCCATAGCATAAGAAATGGGATGATGAGGTGCATCCTTTCTTGGTTGCCAAGACAACTTTGCATGTGTTTTAATTGTTCTCTGTGTATTTCTACAGCACTTTATGTTGTCACAGATACTTTGAGGTCAAAAAAATAGATTAATCTGCTAGGTGAACTAGAGATTGGCATGAACTGAACTGAATTGGAACGAAGGCAATGGCCAGTGTGTTTTGCTGTGAAATGGCCTCCTTGCCTGACTGGAGAGTTGTTCTACAGCTTCACTGTTTGTGCCTCTGGCTGCCCTCACTGTTTGAACAGTAACTGTACTTTCATAATTCTACCTGCTCCTCTTCATTTTCAGGCCCTTCACTGTCTCAGGCTGGACTAGAGTACAGTGTACTAGAGTGACCCTCTGGTTATTTGGTGCATGTCTTTTGTGACCTGGTCTGGTTCCAGCAAAAGTACTGGAAGTTCCTTGCCATAATGCAAGACCTATTTAGACAACTTAAGAACCCAAGGGATTGCAATTATCAGCAGAGAAAATCTATACATAAACACTATGAAGTGTGGAGCTCTGTGGTTTGAAGGACTGTCAGGCCTTCCTTGTTCTATATTGTGTGGTATTGCTGCAATACCAGAATAAGGCAGGTTCTTCTGAGCATTGGCTTTATGGGGTTTTTGAAGTATTTTGTTTGCTTAGGTGAATTACCTTAGTTGAGGTTTTCAAGGTGTCATAGGGAACTCAATCAAATCTCCTAGATTTTTTCTTCAAGGATGATCTATAAGTCAGTTGTAGGTTGGTCATCTTGTCTTGCATGCTAACAAAAAGCACATCTCAGAGCTCGCCTGAGCTCAGTCTCCCAGCAGCCCTTCTCTGGTTATGGACTAGGAAATTATTCTGTCTTTTCTCTAGTGCACTATTATCTAGGGTACTCCAGAATGTTTAATTGAATAGGGTCTGTGTTTTTTTCTCAGATTAGGAAATCCATTAGCTGCACTGGATGTAGTATTTTTAACTTCATAAAAAATAAAAGTGGTTAATTAAGCCTATTTATCTATTGAACTAAATGCAAGTTGAATAATAAGATAGTGATGAACTGAAAATCAGCACTTGTCTGCCTTTTTTTTTCTCTCCTGTCTCTGACAGAGTACTGTTTAATGGATCTCCTTTGAATTTAAAGTGCAGTAGTCTCACTATAATGCTTCAATCCTGTAAGTTATAAAGTTGCTATTTGGAATCTCTTGATTATTCATGCCTGAAGACCTCTACAGGAATAGGAAATTCTTAAACTATGGAGAATGCTAACTGAAATTTGGAAGGTGGAGGGGAATTTGTAATTCTTTCTTCCTTGCTGCATCCCACTCTTCAGTGGGTTGATGCTGCAGGTGTGGACACTGGTTTGACTTTTGCTATTAAAATCAGAAAAATATCTCCCATGAGTGTTTTCTCCCTCCACACTCCCCAACTCCACCCATCACTCCCCTGTCAAATATCTGTAAATTACTGTAAAAAAATGAGTGTATGTTACAGATGGAAGAATAAGGTAGTACTGAATAGTAATCAAAATTTAAATATGGAGAGGGTGCCACCAACAGTTAGTAGAAGGAAGTGAAGTGAAATAAAGAGTTGTAGGTAGTTCTGAAATTTTTTTATCCCTGAAAGGTAAAAGTTAAGAATGCTTAATGGCCCAGCATCTTTCTTCTAAGTATGAAAAGTTACTTTTGGTTTTTTTCCTCTCTAGGTGAAACAATTGCACAGCTTACAGATGTGGCAAGCTTGGATCATCCAGAATCTGACAGCCACATAACAATCTTCACGGACAAAACGGGTGTGGTGAAAGCTGCGAGATTGCTGCTCTCTTCTGTCACAAAGGTGCTGGTGTTAGCAGACAGAATTGTTATTAAGCAAATTATAACTTCCAGAAACAAGGTATTTGTAGCTTGTTTTCTGTTTTGTTTAACCAATACTTGCAGTCAGTGCAAAAGAGTGGTGGTAAATGATGTGGTATTTTCATTGTATCTCTGGAGGACATGTAAAGTAATGTGATAAAAATGAATGTCTTGCACATGTTTACCTACCAGATATCTGAAGGGGGATGGCTCTAAGTCAGTAGGATTAAAATAACAATTTTCAGCGACTGCATTTTACGTGACCCATATTGTTCTATTCACTTAGTATGCTGGAGAAGGTGCTGTGTTACTGCTTATTTAACTTTAAATTTGCTGTGAAGTGAAAAGTGTGTCTGTTGGTAAAATGGTCAATAAAAGCTTCTACTTTCTAATGACAGGATGTTTGTACTGTCAGAATCAAGACAAGGAGAGTATTATGGATGCAGCTGAGCAAAAAAGCTGTGAGGAATGCATATAAAAGTCTGTCCTAGTGAAGTGAGGCTTACAGATTAAAAGGTTTTTGTGCAGTTTAACTTAGGTCTTGAAACTTAACATGAAACTACTTGGTTGGTTTAAATAATGTATGAAGGCCCATTTAACCTCAAATTTAATCTATTTCATGCAGTGCAGACTTCACTGTCTTGCCTGTAGGATATGCTTCAATTTTTTTCTCCACAATGTGCTAAAACAAAAATAGAAAAGTCTCATGTTTGAAAAATGAGAACCTGATAAGGCCTGGGTTTCTCCATTAATTTTGAACTTGTAATCCAGAGCAGTGCCCTTCTTTCCTCTTTTGACTCGTCATGCAGTCTCTATTTCTCTGTCCCAGTTTGCTTTCCAGACATGATGGTCTCTACTTTGCATCTCCTAGATCCAAGACACTTAGTTGAGTCCAGGATTCAAAAGCAATGAAATTACCTGCTTCTGTGTGGCTTTTGGCTTGGCAGCACTGATTTGCTGTCCTTTTGCTCTTCCTTCTCCCAGAGGTTGGTTAAGGTGGCAGCAGTTTTATCAGTATCAGTTTGCTGAAGTTACTTGCAGCTTTGGTCTTTCCTTTCAGTTTTGGTCTTTTCTTGCACTGGAGACCAGAATGGTGCATTGAAAACCTTTTTCTGCTTTCCTTCTGTCCTCTGCAGCCATGCAATGATCCTAATTAATTTGCCTTTCCAAAAGTGTCTAGTGGTAACACAGTTTTAGGCTACAGAGTAAATGTGCAAGTGCATGTATCATGAAAAGATAAGGAGGGCTATATCCTTTCAGCAGCAGGCTAGGTTTCAGATAATTTTAAATATATATGAAAATACTGTCATATATACACAGATGTGAATATAGTAAGCATAGGTGCAGCATCTAATTTTGAAAGCATTTCAAACAAGTCTCATATTCCAGAGTAAGTGTATCTGACTGACTGCTATACTCATAGAATCATAGAATATCCTGAGTTGAAAGGGACCCACAAGAATCATCAAAGTCCAACTTCTTGCCCTGCACAGGACATCCCCAAGAGTCACCCCATGTGCCCAAGAGTATTGTCCAAACTCTTCTTGAATTCCATCAGGTTAGTGCTGTGACCACTTCCCTGGGGATCCTGTTTGAGTGTCCAGCCACCCTCTGGGTGAAGAATCTTTTCCTAATAACCAAGCTAAACCTCCCCTAACTCAGCTTCAACCCATTCCTTTGGGTGTTGTCACTGGTGACCACAGAGAAGAGATCAGTGCCTGCCCCTCCTCTTCCCCTCATGAGGAAGTTGTGACTGCAATGAGGTCTCCCCTCAGTCTCCTCCAGGCTGAACAGACTGAGTGACCTCAGCCACTCCTCTTATGGCTTCCCCTTAAGGTCCCTCACCATGTTCACTGCCCTCCTTTGGACCCTCTCTAACAGTTTAATGTCTTTCCAATGTGGTGGCACCCAAAACTGCCCCCAGCACTCAAGATGAGGCCGCCCCAGTGCAGAGCAGAGCGGGACAATCCCCTCCCTTGCCCGGCTGGCAATGCTGTGCCTGATGCCCCCCAGGACACAGCTAGTCTTTGTGGTCTCTTGGTTCTTACTGCACTCTCCTTTCTGTGCATAGTGCATGTGTGTTTGAGAAAGTCTGCTCTGTCGGTGGTACCAGTAGAGCAATTCACATCTCTAGCACCAAACTAAACAAATGATGGTGTCATATACCGGCCTGGTATTTATATATGACGTGTTTTTTATAGAGTACATTCCTGAAGAGTGTGTCAGACACCGGTATGATGGATAGCAAAATGGTTCTTCCTCTAAGAAATATTATGGTAGAGGGATAATATGGGCAGGGACTTAAAAAGTGCGTACAAATACTCAGAGACAGTGTAGTATAATATGGCATAGAGGATGGAAAGGTAGGAACAGGATCATCAGTACTGCCAGCTGGAGCAGACTCTAGCTTCTTGAAGTGGGTCAGTGTTCCAGAATGTCTCAGCTGCATTATCTTAGAGACTGAATGCCTGATATTAAACTTTGTCTTCTTTTTTGCTGCCTCCCTCTGAACATCTTTATTTTCATTGTCATCATCTTCCTCATATGAATCAAGAGTCAACTGAGGGCGAAGGATAAAAGAATAACTTAGTGGTTGGACATTCAGCCGCACAGACTGATGAAGTCATTGAGATCTTCCAGGATAGTGATCTGCTCCAGAATCCAACCTCTGGTTGATGATCCCAGTGATCCTGTTCCTGCTTCTGCATCCTGTACACCATGTATGCCATCCTTGTGTTCTTGGATTGTGTGCATTCCTTCAGTCCCTGCCCACGTCTTTCCTACCTTACAAAATTAGTTGCAGTGTCCATCAGACTTAGCCACTGCATCAGTGAGCTTAAGGTTTTGCTCCGCTTACTGTCACCAGTCAGGTCAGGAGAGCCAGAACAATGAGCCGGGAAGTGACAGATAGTGGGGGAGTTGCTGCTCTGTGTGTATTGGATCGAAATATGGATGGACCCTGAAGTGATGTCAGCCTACGACTGCCAGCTGCAAGGCGACATTCATCCTGCAGCAGGAGCTGTGCAATACCCAGTGCTAATTTAGATAGTAATAAGAGCTTAAAGCCTCGTTTTGTTACATATTTTTAACCTTTTATTTTAAAATGTACTTTTTCATTACTGTCTGCATGTTTCCTGTTGAAGAAATTTTAAAATGAAAAATTATGAAGACATCACAGGTATTTCGCATTGTAACAGCTTCTTGAATAAGCTTTAGACAAATTTAGAGCTGTCTGTACAGTTTTTTGGAATGTCAGCTCTGCCTGGGATGTCTAGAATTATCCAGTGTAATGGAAATGCGTGTGCTTTCACTGAAATTTTTATTTGACAAGTGATTTGTCATGAGAGGAGCACAGAAAACTGTAACAGAGTTGTTTGCAACCAAGGTCATACTCATAAAGTACTACATTTGCTTAAACCAATAACAGTTCAACATCATTAATATTATTTTTTGATCCATTTGTAGAAGAGAAAGTTAGACCCTAACTTGTATGTTCTCCTCTTTTATTCACATTTACTTTTTCTACATCCTCCCATTCCCAGTCCTGTGGTTCTCTCCTTCCACTTTCATACTGCTATTTTTTGATATCTTAGTCTTGGTGCAGCTTGCTTCCAAGTCCTTTATATTTCAGCCTTGCTCATGCCTTAACACCCAAATCAGGAAAGTCCTTGTTTCTACAGCCTTTGTGGAACTGGCTGCCCAACATAATATACACACAGAGATCCTGCAGTCTAATAGTGCATGGTAAAGCAGTCAGTTCCAGAGTAGTCACGGGGTTTAGTGGAGCATTTGCTTTACACAGGTTATAACTGAGATTGAGCAGCTGCTCTGCCACAAATGAACGGGTGTTTCTAGGAGAGTTTGCCAGGATTACAGGGAAGGGGTAGTTTGTCATAATCAGGTATGTAGACTGCTTTTGTAGTTGGGAGGAAGATACTTTTGGCACAGTAAAGGAAAAATAAGTTGGAGTTTCCCCCTTTCAAGTATAGTCTGTTAAATTTTTATGCAGTATCTTATCTCCAGTCTGAAAGACAATAAAGAACTGCTTTGACTGTTTTCCCTTCTGAAGACATTTAGTGGATTTGAAAGATCACTTTGAGGTTAGCAAGTATATGCCTAACCTGAAAATAGATGATATTAATTTCTGTTAAAATTCATATTGTAGTGCCTTCACAGGATACCTTCAGTAGTCAGTAATTTATAAGCTATATGATAGTCTTTGCTGAGCGTTTAAAACAAATGCAGGTTTTAAATGATGCTTTAATATATCTTCAGTAAGAGCTTGATACAGTGTGGGTATATTTAGTTTCTTGTTTTATATGCAACTAATAAAAATCTCCAGTTAGAGTAGGTTGTTATGGAAAGTATAAAGCTGTGTATTAACTAACTGCTATTTTTTTAATTTACTGTTGTTAAATTCTGTTCCTTTTTTTTAATGCACAGAGACACTGAAACACCTGTCTGTGCAACTGTGGTTTTAGACTTTGAAAGTTATGCATCTGAAATTCAACTTTTAAATTGAGAGTTGCAGCACAGGGATATAATCTGTATATTAATTTCAAGCACTTGTTATTGCCATACTAAATATAAAACCACATGTTCTTCCTGAATCTGAAAACTGAATCCAGTAATACTGTTACTCTTAATACTGGGAGGAGCAAGGAAAATGTTTTTTGAGGGCTGACAATAAATGACTCACCTTAAATGAAGCATGATTATTAATTTACATTTAATTTCCAGCTGTTGATGCATAAATAGCAACAAAATATGTGCATTTTAAACTACAGAATTTAGAATTGCCTGTAAATAATAGTATTCCTAGTTCAATAATAATGTTTTTTGTTTAGCATCTTGATAATATACAGTATTTTCTCTTATCTTGCAGGTTCTTGCAACAATGGAACAACTAGAAAAAGTCAGTAGCTTCCAGGAGTTTGTACAAATATTCAGCCAGTTTGGAAATGAAATGGTAGAGTTTGCCCATTTAACTGGAGATCGGCAAAATGTAAGTATTATTAAAAGGTTGTGAAAGATGTTGTGCAGTATCATTTTCATCTTATTATCTGAAAGATCTGGGTTCTTCAGGGATGATTAAACAAACCAAAACAATTGCTGGTGTCCTTTCTTTAGGACCCACCCTCTCCTTGCTCCACCCAAAGGGCATCTTTTGATTTTAAAACCTCAGCCTGAGAAATATCCCTGCATTGTTGGATCTGCAGATCTTCCAGAAGCCTGGGTGTATGTTATTTCTGGTGTCCTTTGGCTTCAGTCACTGCCTTTTGGCTCTAACTTTTCTGGCTCATTACTGTGATAGAGAATTTGTCTGTTGTTACTTGGCAGAAATCTTTGATGTTTGCACAGACTGAAAGGACTTGAAAGCAGAGTAGTTATTTTAGAAAACTCCAAGCATTAAAGCTTTAGATTCTAATAAAACATCTGCTTGGTGGCTTGTTAGGGTTTGGTTGTGATTATTGTTATGGAATATTTTTCTAGGTGTAGATCGAAAACTTTTTATGTTAGGGCAATGATTTTTTAGTTCTCACATGCAGCTACTCTTTCAAAGCCTTTCATTCACGCAGGAAGCTTTTTCTCTGCTACTTCCATGTAAATTAAAGGGTTTGCTGTGAGCTCTAATTGCTTTCCCTTGACAATCCAATCCTCTATTGAGAACTAAACCAGGCTTTGATATAGATATATAGAGTCCCTAATATCCAGCAAAATTCAGAATTCAATTTGTATAAACAAATTGGCCAACATCACGCGTTTCCTTTTTTGCTGTTGTGCGCATGCACCAATGTGAAAGAACCATTTCTGGGAAAGCTGCTTATAATAAAAGGAAATACCTGCTTGGAAATGAATTCTCTTTATTTTTCCCTGAAGTATCTATACCAGTTGTTCTTTGAAAGAGGAAGATGCATTACTAATAAGCGATACTGTTTTCAACAATTCTGGGTTTTCAGTGCTAACTGGTCTTCTGCTCTCCCCTCCTTGCCTGCTTGACTCTTTTGGAGAGAGTGTTACATTATCACTTTTTAAATTGTGTCAGGATTTTCTTGATATGCTCAATTTACAATGTGTAGGCTGCTCTGTGGCACTACTAGTTTTACTGGGAGGAAGCATCCCTCATCGTATTTTTAAGTGTGCCAGAAATTCTTTAGTGCTGTCAGATTTATTGGAGTGTTATGTCAGATTTTCAGATATTAACTGCTTTGTTGTTTGGTTGGTTTGGATTGGGTGTTTTTTTCCATAGTTGCTAAATAAAAACATTATGAAAATGTCAAAACAGACTACTGCTGTGATTTATCTGGGTGTTTTTGTTAATCTAGGGTAAATTAGGATTAATTACATCTTTAAACCTTCAGCTGGTCCCATTCAGTTGCCTATTTAACACTCAGCACTCAGTTATCCTTGTGAGATCATAATTGCAGCTTTCTAAGCTTTCTTTCTCCTTGTTAGACCCTCTTACATGTGGAGGGATTCATGTCTTGCCTTCTTCCCCCACATCCCAGTTTGGTGTCTAAACTCTTCTATTTTGATGAATGTTGCTGGGGGTATAGTTCAGTTTTGCAGGGGTATCCAGCCTTCCCTGGAGAGTTCTTGATAAGTTTCTGTACTCAACACAGAGAAATACTGAGGAATTCCTTTTTCATCATGTTAAGACTTCCTTTATTACTGGTATGTAGCAAATATAACTCTCAAGTAGAAAAAAGATTTAGTTTACATTTCTTCCACATCAGTATAATGAAAAGCAAGTGTTCTCTGTTCTCTACCTTAGCCCCGCTACATTTCAGAAAATAGTTTTTCTCAGCTATTCTTTTCCCCTCACTTTTCTGTTTTATTAATAATGCTATATGATAAAGGTACCAAAATTAGCAACAGTTTACATAACATGCTCTGTATCTCTGAGATCTTCCTTCTTTGAAATCTGAATTGAATAGAGCCAAGAATAAGTACATAAATTAAAATCTGTCTGAAAAGTAGGTTCTAGATGATGAGTTTGGCTGAAAATAGCAGTTTTCAGAATTTAGGAAGCTTTCTCACAACCCATTCACCTGCAAGATTTCCTTTTTCTGGTCTCACAAGCAGTTAATATTTTAGATACTGTGTAATATTCGGGTCTTTTTTTTTTTTTCTTTTGGTATTTAGGATTTGAAGGATGAGAAGAAAAAGGCTAGAATGGCAGCATCTAGGGCTGTTCTTGAGAAGTGCACCATGATGCTCCTGACTGCTTCAAAGGTGAGTGATGTGTGTGCTGTTACACAATTTGGCTAAATCACAAAGCACGGCATCTGCCAGGAGAACTGACTCTCCTCTCCCAGCCCCACTTCAGATTCCATGCTAAAGAAGGGTGTAAGTGTAAAGAATGAGTAAAGAAAATCTTTTCATTCTGAGTAACAGTGTGAATTCTACTCAACAGCAGTTTAACAGAAAGAGTTTATCATATTCTAACACGTTCTTTAGACTTGCCTTAGCAGGAAGCGTGCATTTCAATGCTCTGCATGTGTACTCTTTCATAATAGTTACTTTACTTTCTTTAAAAAGACTTGTCTGAGGCATCCAGACTGTGAATCTGCTCGTATTAACAAAGATGGAGTGTTTCATCGGATGAGACTAGCTTTGGAACAGGTAATAGAAATTGTAACTGACTCTAGACCAAATGGAGAAAATGAAATGGCCCCCATCAGCATATACTCTGGCATCAAAGAATTCAAGGTAAGAGTAGAAATAATATTGTTTTCTACAGACAATAAAGTACCTCATAGCTAGGATTTTGGAAAATAAAAAAGTAGTTTTAAATTCAAAATAATGGAACTGCATCTCTTCAGCAGTGTTAAATGAACTGTCCCAAAATATTAAAGAATTTGACAAGAGATGATTATAATTTAATAATCATTGCGAAAATATACCTCCTGATACTTGCCATCTTCTTCTTAATCCGAATGCATTCAGAACTCTAATGTTTTGTTGAGATGATGCGTTGACATTGAATAAACTGAACTATCAGGCTTTGATCAGACCTTCATTAAAATAGTTGTTCAAGAATTCTTGCTTTGTAATTGTTAGTATTTTTAAAACTGCACACAAAAATATTCATACAAACATTTAAAAGAGCAAGCTGTCATTCAAAGCGAGTGTTCTGAATTGAAATTGTATCCTGTAGCTCAGTTGATTTTTTTTCCTCATAAAGGCTTTTCTAAATTTCATACTCTGTTAAGAACAGTTAATGAGCAACCATGGCTTACTGCTTTTGAGCCTGTCACTTTGATTCAATTTATTTATTTATCTATTTCCCCCCATTAAATTTCAATTGAAATTTTTGGAGAGTGCCCCAAAGTATTCAATTTGCTACATACAAATTTTTAGAAAACTTCTCAAAATAGATTACATGGATGTGGAAGGATCAAACAAAATTGGAACACATACTTAATTTCTGAAACATACTGATCTTAGAAACTTTTTATTGACAGCAGTAGGACAGTGATGCATTTGCTGTTGCTCCTGGTAAGTGGCCAGTAACTTGCTGATGACATTATCACTTAAAAAACAAAAACATCCCAAACCCCAAACTGAACGTCTGGACTCAAGCAAATTGTTGCATTACTTTGAAAATAAGGGAATAATTTTAAAAAGCACTCAGGAGAAAAATAAAATGTAAATTTATGCCTCTGCTTTCTGCATTTGCGTCACAACTACATAATCACATAAATTCTCAAGGAACTGGTGTGCTTCTTTTTCAGAATAAGGTGGAAGGTCTTCGTGAGAATCTTTATTTTCTCTCAAAAGAGAACCTTTCAACAATGCTGGAAGTTATCCTGGAACATACAGAAGACTTCACAGACTCTGCCTATACCAGTCACGAGCACAGAGAACACATTTTGGAGCTGTCTAAACAGGCTAAAATGGAACTAGAGCAGCTGGTTTCAGTGTGGATGCAAGCTGTAAGAGCTTTTTAGCAAAGTAAATCTTTTCACCTCTACTTTGAAAAGAAATTTTTAATGCAGTCTTTCTTCTGTTTTGGGAAGAGAGGACTGAGTGTATTCCTCACAGTGGGAGCTGATCAAGGAAGCCACAGTTTGTTCTGTGCTTCCGCAGCTTCCGTATGTTCTGTCCTCCACCTACCCCAGTGGTATTGCTCCATTGATTCTTTGATGGCTAAATTAGGCTACTAATGGCAGTAGACTAATTTTAATGAAGTTTTAAGTGGAAACAAGGCAGTAAACAGAAGTACCATTGCACAGTCTTAAACAGTTAGGTCTTTTGGTGGAGTAGTTCAGAGATTGCAATTGTCTTGATCCCATAGCAGTGACCAGAATTTTGCTTTGTGTTTTCAGCAGAATATTGAAAATTATTAAACTACTGGAAAGGGAAAATTGACTGTTTTTTTAATCTTCTGGAGAGAGGAGAAAGACTCTAAGACTTACAAGCCATTTTTGTTTCTCCTTTTTTAACAAGATTTAAATGATGGTAGTTTTTCTTTTTAGAGAAACAGCATGTTAAGCCTGCCTCTGTCATTTGTCTTACTTGTTCCCTGAAGATGATAGAAGATACAGGCAAAAGGGGAGGGAAAGCAGAGGTGAAAAATGCAGCTTCTGGTTTTCATGTCGGCTTGCTTTCAGTCTTGGTTCTGGGGAAATGTATAGCACAAAATCTTATCAGCACTCTGAAATACGGCAGATGTGTACTAGTATAGGATACTTACTTAAGTGGGTGTATTTCTTATGAGAAAGCATTTTTGTTCCTTTTTTCCTCTTTAAATCAGATATTGCAGTCAAGTGTTCTTAACGCAGTAGTGCAGTTTGAAGGACATATAAATCTTACTGATAATACAGAATATTGTTATGACAAACAGGACACATACAGAATATTAATTGCATAGACTCCCTTAACTCTAGAAACTAAGCCTGCGTTTAGCTTGGTGTTGGTGGTTAGCCCTGGCAGGCAGCTGTGTAAACACTGCTCAGCAAAAACACCATGTTGTCAGCACTGCTTTTATCACAAATCCAAAGCTGCACCGTGCCAGATTTATAAAGGAAGTTAATTCTAGCCCAGCCAAAACCAGGACACTTGGGTATTTCTAAGCTCTATTACTGGTGGAAAATAATCACCTCTAAATAATTTACATGCTGCGTTTCAAGTGATAGAAATGAGAGCCTAGTACAAGATTATGCATATATATGATCTGTGAAAATATTTGGGCGTGCATGTGTGTGCTTATGCATTAAGTATTTTCATTAATAAATAACTCAGCCTGGCTGTGACTAAAGAACCAGTGGCAGATAAAATAGCATCAGCTTACTAAGGTGCAAAGTTTTTGGTTTCAGCTCAACAGCTTCATTGGAGGGTGAATGTTCTGAAGGACCTTTTTACAATTCAATATAGAATATTTGGTATAACATTTTAAGTACCACTTCATTTTAAAACAGTGTATATTAAAAAAAAATGCCTTAAACTCCTGTTTTACTGTAGGATGGTTAGACAGAAGATATTTGGAAGTTGTCAAGCTTACTTTTCCTGAAAAAAAAAAAGCTCAGTGAGGTTTTGAAATAAATTCCTGTTGAACAGAAGCAGTCAATTAGATTGCATCAGTATAGGTTTTAGACTTAATTTGAGGATAAACGTTTTTATAAAATAATTTTTTGGCTAGAATATACAGAGGATGCACAAGTGAAAGCATTTAATCTACAAAGAAAAGGCTGTCTTATAAAGCTTCTTGAACTAATGACATGATGTGAACATGGGTTTTGCTTAGTTTTTTGTGTAATGTCTTCTTGTATGCTTCCTTTAATTTGTAGCAAAACCAGAAGACAAAGGATCTCATGGAAGATTTGGAAGTAGCCATTTTAAAAACATGCCAGTGCATGAATGAACTTAAAAGAGAGGTAGGTGTAGCTTAAGCAAAATAATCTGAATAAAAGTTTGAATTTCTTACTTTTTATATGTGAAGTTGTAAAATGGGATCCTGTACCCAAGAAGGCTAATGTCTATTTATAGGCAAGAGTAACTAAATCAGAATTACATGAGGAAGCTAGCATCTTCGTTGTCCTTACTGGTTAGAAATATGTTGGATACACGGGGTTGTTACTAACCAACAAAAAGGAAGTGTTTAGAAATAAGTACGGTGTATATAATCCTTACTTTAAATGTAAAGGCAAGCTTTCCTTGGGGATGCACGCATCACTGTTTTAAATACATTTTCTTGTAGTGTGTGCCTGAATTAATAAATTACACGTGCAGTTTATTTGTACTTAACCTATTCTATTGATTTCTCTAGCAGAAAGGTGTTACAACAGCGCCTTATACTCAGGGTTTTTTCTCAACAATTAGAAGCTATGCACGTGTCTGTTGTATTCTTTTTCCAGATGCAGGTATGCTGAGGTCAGCGTGCACACACACACGACACAGCTGCCTCGTTTGGTGCATGGGATGGGCTGCACTTGCTGATCAGGGTCCTCACCCTTCCTGTTAAGGATAGCATTGCTGCCTTGTCTTCTCCACAGATTTGAGCCAAATACATAGTTATTGGTTTCTGGCAGCTTCCTAAATACTTGCACATCATTCAGCTATCTTTTCAACTGCTTTAAATTATTTTTCTTTTAAACAGAGGGAGAAATGAGGATTAAGAACAGGGAGAGTTTCAACAGAATCAGTGCGAAGATGTTAGAGAAGTGTGGTGAACTTGCTTAGGCGGAGCAGTCAGCTGCTCTAACTGGAAAACCTCAACTGCTCAAAAAATCACGCTCCCTTTTTTGTAAAGGCAAAATGAGAAATTTTGCCTTCCAGATTATAGTTCCTGCAGCTGTCCTGAAGATTTGAGCAGTGTTTTGAATCCCAGTTGCAGTTGTGCTTCTGCTGTCAGGCAGGGTGTTCGGCTCCCAGAAAGTGGATGATACATAATTTTTGCACTTTGATTATGTGCTGGTTTGTAATTTGGTCACCATTATGTAGGAAATCAGTAGCAGAGCCTTTCCAAAGTGACATTCAACTACTTTAACTGTAGGATTATCCTTTTTGAGTAACACCATTCTGGGGTTCTTAATCAGGTGGAAGAGTTCCCAGTCAAATTAGGATGCAACTGTGTAATTGCATAGATCATAAAGCCACTGGTGGCTGGAATATGGTGTGTGAAAGGAAGGATTCGTGCTATGCTTAGACGTAAGTTTAGAGTATTATGTCGTTGTGGTTGTTCTTTGTGTAGTGATTGAATTGACCCCAGAGTGGCCCTGCTCCTGTGCATGGCTGAGGGCTGTCCTGTCAGTCTGACTCAGGGGTGCTGCAGCGTGTGTCAGCAACCAGGATTTCTAGTGGTAAAATTCAAATATTGTGACTCTAACTAAAATGCTTTCGAGAGCCTGAGTGGCTGAGAACACAAGACAGCCTTGTTAAAGCAGTTCTTATCATCTCTGTCTTTTTATGGAAGAAACAAGTTACATTTCTTCCTTGAGATGATTTTACTGCTAATGATCAGAGACAGCGTTAAGTAGAAGTGTATTTCTATTTCAGATCAGGATGAAAAGAATCTCTAATGAAAAAGTAATCTCTAAGTAGTCTCTATATAAATGAGAATTGCCAGTTCCTACTCCAACATTAGAAGCCTTTCAGATATCCTTTCTTCAGAGCTGACTTCATTTCTGGGATTAGTGGTTTGTGCTAATTTTTAATGCCATGTGAGCAACATTGTATAAATAGTTTATAACAGGTTGTCATAGCTGGTTTTTACCTCTCTAAAAAACAATTGCAGCAGGTTTTGAGGCAATAATTCAGTTGTCTTTTGTGAAATCAACAAAACAAATCCAGAAAAACTTAATTCTGGATGCACAGGAAGTACACCCAGAGGAAAGGGGTGAAAAAACAGAGTCCAGTGGAATAAAAAGCCCAACATAACCATTCCAGTAAACACTCTTCTCTACAGAGTCAATTCCAAGCTCATTGCATTCATAAGAGTTTGAAAAATGCATTCTCTTGGACGCCTGATTTGTTCTCTACTCAGTGTAGTCTAGCAAAGTGAGTGCAGTATTGCAAAACTCATAATAGTCCTGTGAGCGTGCTCTCCTATTTCTAAAGAGGTTGCTATTTTGGTTTTACCTTTGTTCTTAAAATGGGTCTGATTGCAGGGCACAGGTAAGCCTACTGACTAGTTACTAGGACTAGCAGCAGCTGCCACTGATAGCTGTTGTCAACCAGAGCCCTTCACAGCACAGTTTCTTAAAGTGTGTCTGTATTTAGGGATGTGTTTAAAGGAGGAGCTTCTCCTTGCTTGTTGGGAGTGTAGGGAGAGTCTTTGAGACTTCTTCAAGACCCATCTCCTAGAAAAGGTGCTTTTTACTTTCCTAAAGCTGTGTCACAAGTTGATTATTTTCAATCTTTTCTTTGCATCACTGATAGTTCTAAATCCTAATATATTATGAATTCAGATTTGTGTGGCTTCAGTCTGATTCACACAATTTGGTGTGTGTTCTTTACGAGAAGTGGAGTGGCCGTTGTGCTGTACTTATGCTGAACTTGGTGCCTCACAAATTCATGCACCTGGTTTTATCCCAGCTGTGACATAATCAGAAAGCAGTGGTGTGATAACTTCATGGCCTCATTTTCCCCAGCTGTTCTTTTGTTTCTCCCTACATTTGGTTGTGGAGTTGTTTTTTCTTGTTGGAGGGGATGTGGTGGTGTTGGCTTTTTTTTTTTTGAGTACAGTGGATTTTATCTTTGTACTTTGAATAGTAATTGAAGAAATAAAACCCCAGATAATAAGCAAGCTGTATATGAGCTTTAATAGCAGTGAATTTTTTGCGTCTTGATAAATCAGTCTGTCTCTTAAGTTTTTTTGACTTGGTGCTGGATTTTTTTTTTTCCTTTCATGGTTTATCTCTCCTTCTTTTTATGTTACTCAAGGTCCACAGTGCAGCAACATCTCTGGCAGCAGATCTTCTAAAATACCATACAGATCATATGGTACTCAAAGCATTAAAAATCACAGGAGTAGAAGGAAATCTTGAAGCTGTTGCAGAATATACTTGCAAGCTATCAGAGCAGAAAGAACAACTTGTTGAGGTGAGTCCACAGCTGCTTTCATTGTGTAAGACGCTTGCAAATCCAGCCACTCATTTTTTATCAATCCGTTCTTTAGGAAGGCTTTGGTCTGTGTTTTCATACTTTTTATTTTATTTTCCTAGTGTGCTGTTGAATTTTGTATTGTTCTTGGCAGGGTCTGAGCCAGAAGTGTCACTGTGGCATGCAGGTGTTGTGGAAAGGATATTCAGTTGTACCCAGTTCTCCTCATGAATCTAGACTCAATCTATTTGGTGTAAAATATTAATAACAAAATAAGTTTCTAGATCCAAGAAGAGATGATAACCCCTTTCTTTCAAGCAGCAATAGCTGAATCCAAATATACAAGAGTATATACATGGTAATACATAGTTAAGTTTCTTAATGCAGTGAGTTCAATTGTTTTGAAGATCTGTCAAGAGGGCTGCTGAAAATCTCTCTCCTTGGTGTGTGTCCCATGGACTAATGCATTCATGGTTTTGTAAGGTAGTGTTCACACGTGAGCAAAGAGGGCTCCCAAGTCCTGGGACGTGGTGGCTCCCAGGAGCAGCTGAGGAGGGGACGTCTGCCACATGTACCTTGTTGCAGAGGTACCTGTGCCAGAGGAGACACGCAGAGACAGATCCCTTTGATCTGAAACATGGTGATGCCAGCAGCTGTACTTGCGTGGTATCCAGTACTCACTTCTGAAAAATTTTGGTATACAGGGTTTGAGGATTCATCCCAGAAGTATAAATATGCAGAAGCAACACCCTTAAACTCCCAGGACTGGCAGACCAATGCTTTGAATTTTTAATTTCAGCTTTAATGTCCCCTTTATCTGTGACAGTTTAGGGTTCCAGTGAGACCCTAATTTTTCTTTTAAGGCATAACCACAAGCTTAGATATTGTTTGCATGTGAGGTCTTACAGCATTTCTGATGATGGACTGCAGTAAGTTTCATATGTGCTGTCTCTGTCTTACAAATTCCTTTTGATCTGAAACTTCCATGTTCTTTCTCAACTCCAAGTTCACTCTTAATCTTATTTAAAAAAAAAAATATGAAGGAAACAGTATTACTTCCCTAACTAATTTGATGCTGATTTGCTCAAAGATAATTCAGTCCCCTGAGTGATGAAAGCCTGAATTTTCCACATGGTTGCTAATTGCTGAATAAGCCTGTTCTGGTGAAGTTATTTATGCTACAATTTTTCCAAGTTCTATATGTGTGTGTTTACTGTCAATTCTATTCAGTCATAAACATGTGAAATTGGTTTTGTTATATTTAATTTATCTATTAAGACTTTTCTTCTTCTCGGTGGTTTTCTACACTTTCCAAGTCAGAATTTAGCCCCATTTTTGTTGTAAATGCTCCCTGAGAAACACCCAGCTGTGCTGGTGCCAAGTAAATTTCTGAAAGGACTATCAATAACTGTGTTTGATTGTGTGTATTTTTGCATGTACACCTTTTCTCACTACTAATAATTTTTTACCATTCTTTTCATATTTTAAATAAATAATTTAGATGTGTCGCTTATTGAGGCACGTTTCTGGAACTGAGCCCCTTGAGATTACTTGCATACATGCAGAAGATACCTTTCAAGTGACTGGCCCACAGGTATGTTTAGCTTTTAACTGGTCTCTTCTACTAGATATAAATCAATAAAAATTACCTGTGTGACTTTTTTGGCGGCCTCACATTTAACTGTTCAAAGCGTTTCTGAGAAGGAATTACACTTTAATGCTGGGTGGTAGCTAAAAGAATGCACAAGGAAGATTATCAAGCCTGCAAACGTCAGATGAATACACTACAAAGACATAATACAGCAGTTTAATTTTGTGTTTTGCCTGTGGAGGCATTTGTGAGTTCATGTGGAACACTATGTACTAGGACATGCAGTAGCAAACACTTTGTTCTTTGTCCAGATAATTTCTGCTGCAGAAACCCTGGCGTTACATCCATCTAGCAAGATTGCAAAAGAAAATCTTGAGGTGTTCTGCGAGGCCTGGGAGTCTCAACTGAGTGACATGTCTTTGTTGTTAAGAGAAATCAATGATGTGTTTGAAGGAAGAAGAGGTAAGAATGCTGTGTAGAAATAGAAAAAGGTAGTTTTCAAAATATTTAATCTAAGAATTTTAAGTGTGATTTAGGAAATACTGTTTTCTAAAGAGAGGAGTGCAGTAAATAGTTCCACATCCAGTGGGATCTAGGTAGCAATACAGAAATACATTGGTTTTGTAATCAGTGCTTACTGAATTTTTTCAAATAAATGCAGCCAAAAATTTAAAGGCCTGATTTGTGTAAGATTAGCTGTGTTTAATTTTCTGCACTTGGATTAGTTCTGGCAAAATCAGGTGGAACTATTCAAAGGACACGAAACCGTTAGACACAGCTTTTTGCCAGTGGTGTCCAAATATTAGGGGTGTAGGGATTTCATCCCACCCTTTGTTTTGTTTAGGACATATCATCAGTTCATGACAGTCAAGAAACAACTTGAATTGTGTGACATGTTTAATTAATTTCCTATGTTTCTGGAAAATACATATATACATATATATGCTATACTGTCAGCTTGCCTTGTCTTCACTTCATAATGTAGTGAATGTAGTTATTTGATTTTTAAACTGCTGTCCTTTTCCTGGATGGAATCTGTGATGACTGCACAATCTTGGGATATTTTCTCTGGTTGGTAAGTTTATTGGTATTTGTACAACATGTAGAAAAAAACGTTGGAATCTTAAGGAAAAAAACTTTGTGTCTACTTTTAGCATAGGGTCATTTACCTTTATAATGGAAGGCATTTTGGTTTTCCTTTTTATCCAACTTTTCTTTTTTCAGATATCTCTTTAGTGTAGCCTGTCATACTTCTTGCAGCTACGTGTTTGTTTCAGTCTTTAAGGTATAATTGCATACAGATAGAATGTAATATATAATAATACTGAATGTCTTGTATTTTTAAGAAAATCGCTCAGGTTTAAAAGCTTAGATTTAGCTAAATACGGGGACTTAATTTTTTGTATCTAAGATACAGAAAAAGTAAATCCTTATTCAGGTTAGATGACATTTTATCAGTGATACAATACTTCATCTTGCTGTTGAGACTTTTTTTCGTTCTTAGAGTTTATTTTGTCAGTTTAACTTTCTGTACTTGATTTTTCGTGTGAATAGTTCTTTTCTGCCAGCATTTTGAGCACCGTAGCAACCAACCAGAGGGTGTAATATCATAAATTGTTGCTGCTGGTTGCTAGATGATTGTGTGTGTCTGAGCCTCAAGACTTGTAAAAGGAAAACATACGTTGAAATTCTGAGTGGGTTTACAATAATTGTGCGTAGTGCAGGTTATTAGGATTTGAGACTTGAGAAAGACATGATTGTTATCTTAGCTGTTCTTCCACCTTGGTCTGGAATGCCACATAAATATGTGCAGCATTCAGAGAGCCTGTTTATGGGCCTTTTAACTTTCAGCAGGTTTTTTTGTTTGTTTTGGGAGCCAGAGACATACTCTCTTTAAACACAATATTTTATAAAATGAAACTTAAATTGTGGTATTATTCTATGGTTAATGTGTTAGAATAAATTTGGAATTTTAGGGCTGATCATGCAGTATCTGATTTTTTCCATATTCATACCATGGTCTAGCAGGGTTGAGTGATAGCATTTTTATATATTTATATATATGCGTGTGCATACATACATACATACATATATATATATTACTATATTTAAAAATAATAGAATGAGAGTCATGCAGCTACAGCAAAGCTTATACTTGGCTCTCCAAACAAATTGTTCTTGATGTCAGATGCCCAGCCTCCTCTGTAGTTAATTGCTTTCCCTTGGGGCTGCTGATAGCAGATCACTCATTTTCCATAAGTTGTATTTTCCACGTTCTTTAAAGCATCATTTCACAAGGGCAACCAATGTCAGTGCTTGACGGAGAGAAAGGAGAAGGGGTGGGTGTTGCTGAGCATGTTGGAGGCTGTCCTGTGTGTGGGCCTGGATGCAGTGGAGGCTTCTCTTGTTTGGCACAGCTCTTGTTCTTGGCTCTCATTTCCTCAGTCTTTCTTTCAGCATAAAGTGTTCTGATACCACCACTGGTAAGATTCTGAGTGTAGTTTGTGTTCTCTGTGTGGCCTTGGGTGCATTAGGCCTTGTATTGCCAAACGGTGTTAAAAAATCACGTCTCCATTTTCCTTGTCTCGTGGCCCAGTCTTGTAAGGGACTTTTCTCTGAATCTGGGTTGTTTCATATTAGCCATCAGTTATCTCCTTAGAAGTAATTTGGTCTCCTATATCCACCTGTCTTCTAGAAAGTTCTCCTCTGTATTGTGGTCTGTTTTTGTTTGCTTGTTTTCTCTTGTTGGATTTCAGAGTGACTCTTGTCATTAAAAAAAAAAAAGGAGGGGAAGAATCTCACCCAAACACCCCCATCTTTTTGCTACCAGAAAATACCCTAGAGTTACCTTATCACTTTCAACATTTCTTTTCTCCTAGAAAACACAGCTGGTGGCCCAGTAAATAAATGAAACTAAAGTATTTCTTTGCTAAGAGATTATAGGAGTGGCATTCACAAAACTTCTGCCTCCAAACACAGTGAAGCTTCAGAATATTTGATAAGACTTTATTCTTCTCGTAATTCAGGATACTTGTCTTAATGTTGGGGTTGGTAAAAGTGTCTTTATTTTATAGACTAAAATGTATCAAGTGCTTTATTCCTAGTAAAGTTGTGACTGTATGTAACAAAAGATAGAATTACAGTAAGAGGTATATTTTTTTTTCTCCTCAGTTTAAAAACTTGTATTTTTGTACTACCGATTTAAATGTTTGGCTTTGTTAGAGAGTTCAGAATACAACTTAAGATGCAAAAATTGAATGGTGACTAAATGTGCTGGACACATCAAATAAAAGAAGCATTTTTCGGATTACACTAGATTCACATTGTTTATACTAATTTCTTTCTTTTTACGAGCAATGGCATAGCTCCTTATCCAGTGTTTTCTTTTCATAACAACGAATTAGGTATTTCTCATGCTGAAGTTCAAAACTCAGATGGATAGAGCCATGTTTAGCTTGAAAGTGAAGCAATATTTTACTCATTTGTAATGAAATGGTACGAGATGGTGCCCAAATTGCAATGGGCTTGTCTCAGGCATGGCGGGGAGGGGGAGGTTGGTGAGCACCGCACAGCCCAGAAACCCTCACGTGCATTTTGGAAATATTTCTGTGCTGTGTAGAACTGTACAGCGAGGTGCAGGTGTCCTCCTTTTGTTCAGTCCAGCACTGAGGGGGCCCATTCTCCACAATGTTGGTGTGTCTGGGCTGGGCTGAAGAGAGTGGCAGGCTCCTCGAGAGGGTGGCTCCTGCCAGATACTGCAGGTTTGGCTCTGCCCACAGAGGGATCGTTCGCTTCCTTTAGGTTTGGTGCTTGACTCTGAGACTCCTGAGTTGGACCACCTGACGAAAGTATCTCTCATCAATCCAGGCTGCTGGATTTGCTCCCTTGTAACTCGGGTCAGAAGTGAGACAATGGTTTATGAAGATAACTTACTTTTCTGTGCTTCTCTTGTTTTGCCCACTTGATTTGTGAGGAGCTAAATGACCATGAGGTTTTTGAAGGGCTGACAAATAGGCAATAAAGATCAGAATTTCAGAATTAAGAAACTCGAATTCTAGAAAGAATAGTGAAGCAGGCATTCTGCCATCCTCTCAGAGAAGTGACATCAAGAGCAGGACGTAGAAGTTGAAATAGAAGCATTATGGAGGGAAAAAACATGATTGGAACTATTAGAATGCAGAAAATCGGAAGACAAAGAGGATTAAATAATAAAAATTAATTTTAAGTTAACAACATGAAGGCAAACTGAAATAAATAAAAAGATGATCGTCATGTGGTGAAAAATGCCCCTTGCTATAATAGCAAAGACCTGACACACGAACTAAGGAAATCAAATATCTGAAAAATTATATATGTTCATTCTGTAAATGGACTCAAATAAAAGTTCTGTGATTATACTGATGGAATTAAGTATTTTCTGATTAAGTAAGATTGTCTCTGGCCTGCACTGATCTGCTCTTTTGAAAGGTCTGGTGTCTCTGGGTCTTGTAAAGAGTGTTTTTTGTGTGCATACTTTTTGGTCTTTAGGGTTTTCTTAGATGTTCCAAGAAATGGTGAGATTCTTTTTGAATATGGTGAGCAACTAAACCTTGCAAAGCTTAAATAATGGGAATTACTAGAAGAGCAAAGGCAGTTTTCTTTTTCTTAATTCTATGTGCCTCCACTTTCCATTTGGTTTCCATAATTCTGAATGTCTACCTTGTGTGTGCGAGTAGTGAGTCCTCTCAGTAAGCATTTGTATTCCAATTGTTACGTCAAAGCTTTTTGTATTTGAAATTTTATTTTTTAACAAGGTACAACAAGTTTTACGTAGCTCCAAGGAGATCTTTTATGCTGCAGCATTTTAAAATTGCAAGTCAGCTTTTGTTCTTGCTATGTCTTACGTGCTTTCTTACATGCCCTTCATCTGATGTTTTCATATATAGGATGTTGTAAATGACTTCTCATAATTTGTATCAGGGTTTAGGGAGAAATCTTGCTTGGATACATGTTTCGGCAATTAGTATCTGAATAACTAGGCATTCTGAAAGAAAAAAAATAATTAGGCAGCTTGTGCCCTGGGAGCTCATTCATCATCTGCAAAATTGTGTTGTGTGAGAAAGAGGTGATCTTAGAAAGGAAGATTACAGTTTTCATGTTTATCAAGAAGGTTGAAAGACACTTGTTGACGTCCTAAAATTTCTTGTTTAGGAGTCAGTTGTCTAGACATGGAGCTTATGATCTTTCTGCGGTGTCAGGTGATAAAGGGCATGCTTTCAAAAAATCATGAATGCACAAAAGAACTGTCTTCTGAGGACTCAGAATGGACTTTTCTCTAGGAGCTGATGCAAGAGGAGGAATTACCAATTGTAGAGGGTTTTGTTGCTTGTCCTTTGTCTGTTTGCAATGCATCATCTCCGTGTAAACCTGTACTGACATCCATTATAGTAGCCCTTGGGTTTTTTGGTTTGTTTGGTTGTTTTTTCCTGTCAAATCAATTTCTTGCTAGCTCTTAAGGTTTTTATTTATGTTATTTTAATTTGGTTTAGCAGGCTTTCCTCTCCTGAATCTATTGTAATAAATGTAAGTCTTCATAGTCCATTAAGTCTCCTAGTAACTGAAGCTCTAATCTTAGGCTGTTAGCTCAGGCACTGTTTCTTCTTGCCAAAGTCTCCTTATCAACTTTTAGGTAACACCCTAAAGCATTTTTTCTTTCTCAGTTTGTTTTGTTCAGATCTGGGATATTTGAGGCTCCTGGCAATACAAGAAACAATTGAACAAGTGTGTAAAATGCTGTATAACTTTTTTCTTTATAAAATACAGTGCATGTGGGATATGTGCAGTACAGTACAACATGAGGGTTTTATTTGGATTACTTAGGAAAACCTGCCTAGGTGTTTCTCACTAGTGGCACTGTCTACTCCAAATTTCAGACCATCCAACTCGTGCCAAGATGAAAGCCTTACATGGAGCTACCATTTTACGTTCTGTACTTGGCAACAAAATGAGTGCATGTAGCTAGTGAGTCACTGGAGAGAGTTGTTTTACTTCCTTGTGAAATAGATGCAGGGGACTAGAAATACTACTGAAGGGAATTGTTCAGAGAAGCTTTCTTAACTGCCAGTTGCTGGGAACTAAAATCTGAGCAGTACAGAGCTCTCAGCCTGTGTCTCTGAAAGCATGAGACAGAGGATCTTCTGCAGTATTCAGAGAGGAGGAATTACAGGTGAGTCATTTGCTTTTATAGTACTGCAGTTTAAGGAAGGATGAAGTAAAGCATTTGATCCCATTGATTAAAATCTGTGTACAAATTCTGGTATAAACCTGTGTGTTTTTCATAGGAGAGAAGCGTGTCTACCTATCACTGCCCAGACCAGGGGTGAGTTGCTTTTGGGTTTGTTGTACTTACTTTGTATCTGCTGTTATCTGTTTGACTTCTTTCCCTGTCACAACTTGATGTGGACATGCATCCTGACTGGGTGGCTGACAGTAAAATAACAAATTTTGTCAATTTATTAAATGAATAATAAACAGACTGAAGACTAAGGTAGCTAGTTATGTGATGTGCTTTAATCACTTTGATTGTACATGAACTGTTCATTAATATGACATTTTTTACCCCATACTCTACTGTTATGCTTATATAATTTAAAAAATGCATTGTTGCTATTACAACAGAATATACTGCAACATACTAAAAATTTTTTAAAACCCCAACAAATCAGATTACCAGAACTTAGCACTGTAGCCTAAGTTAATCTGTTTGGAACAAAGGGACGTGTTCAAGCCTGATGCAGGCTCTTCAGATAATGGGTTCTTGTTTCCTTCTTTGACCATAAATGTGTTTAATGTAGAGAAAAAAGTTACACCAAATACCCACTTTTGGTTGTGAGGTATTTCATATCCTTAGCTGATTGCCGTTGGTACTACACTGTTTCTTAGAGCATCTGTATGTTAGGAAAGCTCCTAAACCTTGTCAGTGTCACGTAATCAGTCATTTGATTCACTTGCTGTGAACTGAACCATTTCATGGGTGGGAACAAGGGAAAGAATGATCTCAAAAGGTACACTAAGCTCTAGCTTGTTTCTTTCTCTCTGTACTTTCTTTCCTTAACTTGTACTGTTGAGGAATTTGGGTTTGAAGTGATCCTGTCTCCGTGTCTTCTGTTGTGCAATTCTACGACTTCCAACACAATACTACTTCTGACCCTTAATGGAAAGAGAAAAGCTCATACATTTATAAATCCAATCTGCAAATTTAAATAGAATATATTTTAGGCTCCATGAGCATGGGTGAATTTCACAGTTATGGAACTAAATATTGAAACTTTTGATAGGGTTTCTGTCCCTCACCAGTTTGGCTAAGCCACGCAGCTTCTGGACTTCATCTAAAATTTAGAGTTTAGATGTTTGAAGTCAGATTCCCACTTATGGATTCATATGCCTGTTAAAATACTTTCAACATAAACTTTGTGCCCAGCATTTAAACAGTTCTGCTTTGTTATTTTTTGAAAGTTTGCTGCCTTCTTTTGAGTTTTGCAAGATACCTACCTTTGGGGGGAGTTACAAATGAACAGTTTGAAAGTAGACAAGAAATGTGGATTGCATCCATAGGACACAAGAGTTTCCTCACAGAGTAATTTCTTTGCCTAACTGATGCACGAAGCTCTGGAGCTGCCTCTCTTTCCCAGTGCTGTTCCCCTCAGCAGAGCCTCCCTGCTGCCACCACAGATCTGCTGTGCCTGGCTAACGCCCACGCTGTCCCTGCACAGAGGCCACACTGTTCCTGTCAGTCTAATTAGATTACATATTTTTTACATCTGTTTAATTGGCACTGTGCTGTTTGCTGGTAATGAGTGGCATCCTAGACCATGCTGTAGTTCAGGACCAGAACAGCAGTTATGATTCATGTGTGTGCTTAATGCATGGGTATATTTTTTTTTCTATAATATTAAGTGTCAAATCATGTTTTAAAAACAGAATAACCTATCTACTGATCTGATTTTTAACAATAGTACTATTCAAATAGTGCAAGTGAACTGGAGAAAACTGCAAAAGCATTCTGAGCTTTCTTTAGTTATTTGTGGATAGAATATCTTAGCTGTGCTAGAATGCTGGTTTTCTTTAATACCCTTCACTCTGCAGCTCCAAGATTTGCCATACCTTCTAGACCAAAGTTTGTGTTTGCAATCAAATCTAGTCTGGTTTTGTCTTCCTTTCTTCTTTTAAGGTGCTGCCTTAAAAACAGCATTTCTTAGATGCATGTCTCATATTCAATACAGTCAAACTTAAATCACAATTAAGAGTATCAGTTCTTACCCTTCATGTTAAATCTTTCGATATGAGGTCAGCATTTCTAATACATAGGCAGAATTACAGTGTCTAATCTGGGTAGACATTCATAAAATTCAGAATATTTAAACATTTTGGGATGGGAAAAGAGAAATGGCATGAAAGCTGAAGTGAGCACCAAATTACACTAGGAACTTCAGTAGTAGTACTTTACTTTTGCTCAGACTCTTGAAGTGAGAGATGGAGATGGCACTGGAGGGTATATCTGATGCTGGTCACAATGAAGTGCTGTTTCTTACTTTTTCCCCTGTAGGCGTTACTGAGCCTAATTTGCCTAAGTACTCCCACCAGTGAATAGCAGCAGCTTCTTTCAGAGTCTCAGACAAGGCTCTCAGTCCTGCACTGAGATCACCCAGCCTCCTCCTGTGCCTCACACCCCTCCAAGTTATGACACCAACTTTGTACTTGCCATTCCTCTGCAGTCCAGTGGTTTGTGAGTGTGGACTGTAGCTCCCGTGTCTGTGGTTTTTGCTGTCTTTGCACAGTGACAGCACCAGCACACAAAGTTAAAGCCAGGAACTGCAAAATAATGTGAAACAAATGGTGTATTACTGCATGCATGTGTCATGCAGTTGGCAAGCACTGCCTTACCAGGTAGTCCACTCACATCAGTACCACTAAATATTGTTTAATGTGAGCCAATACTTGGCTTGCAGCCAGACTGGTATTTTTGATAGTTCATGACTTAAATAAAAGAAGGAAACCCACAAAAAGATCAGTGTCAGTATTTGTTTACAGCTGCTTCAACAAAATAACACATAATAATGGGCTAGCTCCTCACACCAACATTTATATATGCAGCCTACATCAGCTTGCTGTTGGCCAAATCAACTTCTAAGTCGCTGTTATATCAGTTATCATCACTGATGGAAAAGTCAGTGCAGGAGTACTTGGTTAAGCCTGTTTAGTCCTAAGTATTATTGAGGATTTAGAGGGTAGGGGGAAGAGACTGTTCTGCATTAGGAAGTGGAGTCTGAGAACTGGAAGAGGTCTTCTTGAAATTTCAGGGCATCTGCACCTGCCATTGCAGGAGAGAATAGGTTCTCAATTTCTACTGATAAGTTTGTTTGAGCCACTGGAACTCTCCTGCAAAGTCTTTCTCAGAGTATAGAGCTCTTATGATTTCTTAGTAAAATGATTACCAGTTCCTTTTATTTTAAAACACTATTTTTTTGTTTGAAACAGAAGCATAATGCAAATCTGAAAGCATTAAAGCCAGTCAAACTAGATACTGAGGTAAGATGCCATCATTTTAGTAAAAAAACTTTCATATTTTCATCTTGTCTGAAGAATGTGTTTTTAAGTGCCATAAATATGGTTACCATTTACAGGAACAGGCAAAAATTGCAAAACTCGGATTAGAATTGCACCTGCTAACATCTGATGTGGATTCTGAGACAGAGAAATGGGAGGATCAGGATAATGAGATTGTGCAACATGGGCAAGGCATGTCAAGTATGGCCTACTCCATGTATTTATTTACAAGGTAATTACACTGTACCTGGCAAATTTTAATGGGAAGAAGAGCATTATAACAGTATTTGTAAGAAATAAGACAATATCATTTTCAGAGTATAATAATTGAAACCCGTTCAGAAAGGAACTTGATTCTATGCTTAGGCTTTATAAACTTCTGTGAATTTCCAAGCTGGTTAAAACACCCCTAATTTTATTTTTAAAGGGCTAAACATCTGTTTTGTTGCAGCACATCTATTTAAATATCTCTTGGGTACAGAAAACATTTTAAGAAGTATGCTTATAAATACTTGGAAATTAAGGGAGTTAAAGCACAGGTATGTAATTGTAGATGACAATTACTGATCTTTGCTGTACTGAAACTTGCCTGTGCAATGTCAGCTTTCTTACTTGAAGAATTTAGGTTTGCTTGGGGTTTTTTTACAACAGTGGAGATTTTTTTGTTAACTGCTAGTCCGATAAGACTCAGTATGCCAGAGACATGGATTTCTGTTCTTGTTCAGCTTGTGAGAACTGAGCCGTTGCTAATTTCCCAAGAGTGCTCTGGCTACTCAGGTGTTTGTGTAATATTTTGAAATGCAGTACCTATAGTTAGTTATTGTTGTGTCTAGTATCTTCTAAAAGACTGGTACTTACAGTTCAGTGGTGTGACCTGTAAAATGTTCAGTGCTGAGACTATAATTTTTGCAAGTAGCAGGCAAAACAATCTGCAGTCTATACATGACACATCTTCTGCTTTTGTTATTCCTGCAGAGGAGAAGGACTTCTGAAAACTACTCAAGATCTATTCCATCAAGCAGAGGTAATACATTTTTAACAAAACAGAATGTAGACAGTCTGAGTGAAGGCCAAATTGGAACTTAAGTGTCTGATTCCTTACACATAAGTACAGTGTACCATGAACTGAGTGGCAGCTGTAGATTTTAAGCAGCCTAACTCTGGTATGTACCATGTGAAAAGTGAACTTTCCAATGTTCCAGTGGTAGCTTCGGACAGGATTCATTACCCTGATAGATCCCAGTTAGGAGGGACAGCAAGCTGGGATCATGGCCAATACAGTGGACTTCAACACATCAGTAGTATTTGTTGTGTCACTTAGCTCAGTCCCTGATACTGTTCACAGATACTAAATCCTAGTCTGAGCAGCAGGATTTTCATGGGGAAGAAAGAAGATGTAAAAAATTGGCATAATACATACAGAAAACAAGGGGCCAAATAAAGGAATGTGGGATGCTATTTCCAGGATGTGCGCCTGTGTGTAACAGGAGACTGGGTACCCTTGAAAGGACAATAAACAAACATGGCAGGTGTCATCTACCCACAAAAAGTTCATGAGCTGCCACAGTGTAAAAAACAGTGGGAAGTCAAGCATTTTTTTATATATAAAGAGAAAGCCTTTAAACCCTGCCAACTGGGGAGGATGGCAGTTTGTAGTGTAGCTTGTTATTTCAGACGTCACTGCAAACTGCTGACTTGTGAATTACAGACATATACAGTTATTACAAGTATTTCCTGCTACCTTTTTACTTAATAGCACACTACTAAAACAACAAGGAAAAAGAGCCTTATTTTCCATTGTGGTTCATTTTGTTACATGCTTTCTCCCCCTTTCAGATTTTTGCCAGAGAGGGCACAAAGCTTGCCTCAGCCCTTCAAGCCTTTTCTGATCAGGTGATGTATGACCTCTGAAACAGCCATTCAGCTTATGACACTGCTAAAAACTGCTGGTTGTGCTGTCTTCTCCCTTAACTTAATATCTTTAACACAGAGTTGATTTGTCTTCCTGAACCATGTCTCAGGTACACGAGGATGACAAGCCTTTGCTTCTGTTGGAGGCTGAAAAAGTCATCTCTATGTGCAAGCAGCTCCAGGTAACAGCTAAAGCTTCTGCTCAGGGGAAAAGTGCTACATTTACAAAGGTAAGGTAAAAATGGCATATATTCCTCAAAGTAATGCCTTACTTGTTTTGAAATACAGTAATTTACTAATTTATGCTCCAGTTAAAATATTGAACTAGATTGCACAAATTCTCTAACCCACTAGAATTTCATTTGGATAAACAGGAACTGTAATTAAGTGTACCTCAGTATGAGCTTCAGTGACCAAAATTTTAATGAAGGTAATACGTATTTCCACCACTGTAATAATTATTGTTATTATTGTTACTGATGCTTAACATAAATGTAACAAGTTCCAACCCCCCAACTCTACTACTGAAATCCATGTTTGCTTCTCAGTAGGTAGAGTCTACCCTAACCTGCCCAGATTTTTTTGTGATACTCGTATTTGCTATAAATAAATACATACACAGCTGCCATGAAAGTTTCAGCACTGTTAGCACAAGAAGTAGATCTGCAAACCTCAGTGTGGAACGGAGGTCAGGCTTCTTGAAGAACTTCAAGTATTCCTGAGCCAGCAGCACGATCAGTGTGAGCAAGACCATTCCCATGCACATGGATGTTTGGCCATCCAATTGGCCATGGAAAAGGTGTTTAAATTTTACTGGCTAGAGCATGCAGGCCACTCAGAACCAAACTGAGCACCTTGGGGCTACTGCTTGGTTTCTTTTATGCTCTCTAAATTAAATGGGAGCTTCAGTCTGTGCAGTGTTGTATCAGTACACAGCAGTAAGAGGCTCTCACTGTTCGAGGGCTCAGACTTGCCATCTGTGCTGAGTGTTAAGATTTAAGGTAACTTTTAGTGTAACTCACATCAAAGTAAGGCTTAGATGATGCATGGCTTTTTAAATCATGTTGGCAAGACCTAAAATAAAAGGAAAAACATGAAGAATTGTGATGTTTCATACTGAGATGGTAAGAGCTCCTTTCCAAGACACTTCTATTACTGTTTATTACATTATTAGTAGTTCTCTCGGGATTTGTGTGGATTTCCCTTCTGCGTCATAGCTCATGTTGTGGCTTAACAGAAGGGATGCTCTTGTTTTACATGTACTATACAGAATAAATCAAAAAATGTAGGCAAAACCATTGGATTAGAAGTTATTTCAGAAGAGCAAGTATTATTTATTCCAGCTTGAAGCAATTACCATCTCATGCAGAAAACAACTGTCTAGCATAATGAGTGGTGTTACTCTACTATTAAATTGTCTTGTTTAGGTTGATGCATGCATTCTGAAAACAAGGAATGTCATGACTCTGTTATGCCAACTTCTTCCACTTTGCTGCAAATTACTGAGAAAGGTGAGTACTTGGTTCATCTGCATTATTTTAGAGTTTTGGTGTTTTGTTTGGTTGGGTTGTTCGTTTGTTTTTAAGAAATCTTTTTCATATATATACACAGAATAAAGCAGGAAATGGCTGTCTGAAGCCTGCTCCACCGTGGAAAGAAGACAGAATACGAACTGGTACAAATGCACGTACTCCAGAAAGGAGAGTGGAGACACTTGGCATCAAGTCTTTAGAAAATCATGTAACAAACATGACGTTTTTAGAGAGCAAGTAATTACAGCACTGAGAACTGCAGGAACTCCCATTTTAAAATAACACTTGCTGAAGTTTCAATATTGCTTTCATTTGTGGAAAGTCAAGCCAGGTTAATTTGAAATAAAACTGTTGACCTTTGTCACATCTAATAGATGTCCCATTACTTAGCCATTAAAACACCAACTAGCCTAAATGTCGTGTATTTTTATAATGTGAAGGCCTTTCCTATGCTCACTATTGATACCAATTTTGTAATTAATGCTTATGAATGTCTTAATGGACGTATCAACCCAAAGATGCTGCTAATAGACATTTTATGTAAAGACCCCTGTGCTGCATATGCTATATGTAACACTACTGTTGAAGTCTGTAAACTCATCTCTGGCCTATTTCAGTCTATGTATTTGATAAAGCAGAATCAGCAATATAGTCTGAAAGGCTGTGGCCTGAAGCACTGATGTTACCTTAGTTGTAAGTTATACCTGCAATGAAGTAGTTCTAGGAAAAAACCCTCTTTCAATAGCTGCACCCCAGAATTTTAATCTTGATAACATGATTCATCTCTACAAAAGTGTATTTCTAAGTGATGAATAGTCTTGACTCACACCCTTTTCCTTTTACCCTGTTTGTAGATGGCAGTTGTCGCTTTCTTTTTTATTAAAACTTACTGAGCAGAATTTGAGTTGCATGTAGAACCACTGAAGTATTATGCAGACTTGACATGATACCATTTAAAATTTAAGAAAATAGATCCCGAGTATTACAAAATTCTGTACAAAGGGCATTATTTGACTTCAGGATACCACGGAAATACAACTTGGTGTGAAATACGTATTTTCAAGTTTATCTGCTCTTTGTACATAGGCTTCTGTTGCATTTTTATTTTCAATACACCTTTGTCAAACTCCATATTGTATTAGTTTAGCTAAATGACATGATAGCTGAATGATATGATTTTTCTGTATGTATTATGCTTGCCTTAAGCCGAAGCAAAGCTAATTGTGAAACATAAATATTCTCCAACATGTCATTCTGAGCTTATTTAAAAATCTGTAGTGCTAGAAAGAGAGAAAGAAAATTTTACAGGAATTTTTTTACAGAAATTTTAATATACAAACTATTTGAACTGGTTTATTCTTTTATGAATCACGCAATTTAGGTCCACTTTTAAAAACTGGCACCAGGCCTTTCCAATACTACAAAACTCACAGTGTACAGTTATTATTTAGTATAAAATACAGACAGTAAGTGTAGAATTGAATTCATGAAGCAGAACTGCGGCGTTTCAATAAAACTTCCTCGTACTCCTTCTGCGTCAGAAGTCCCTGAGTTACACTCTTGCTTTCTTCAAACTTGGGTAGAACCACTGCAATGTACCCCTCAGTTGATGGCTAGAAAGTGAGACTGAAGTTAGCAGTGAAATAAAAGTTGGAAAACAAAAAGCAAGAACGCGTCTTACCTTTTCTTGCAGAAGAGTGGGATTACTAAGGATGTTTTCATTCACTTCTATCAGCCGCCCCCGAATACAACTGCAAAAGTGTTTAGATTCAGTAGATGTGCGTGGTGTGTCAAGGTAAGAAGAAAAAGGGAAAAACCTTACCTGTAGATGGTGTATTCCTCTCCATCTGATGAAGAGATCCTGCACAGAGGGGCAAGTTCCGTTAAAAACTGAGCTCCCTGAATTTGGAAAATAAATAAACATATCTGTAGTTTTACTTACACGGGGCTTGTAGAAGTATTTCCATCAGCAACAACAAAAAGCAAGGATGTGTGATAGTTACAGGTCATTGCAAGCTACAGAGCTCTGCTTTCCTGCAGAAGGGAAGATGTCAACTTGGTTATGTGCAAATCACATAGAAGCTTGTTAAGAGCTTAGAGATTTAGTCATAATTAAGTTTCTTGCAGAACAGCAGAGCTGTAGTTCGATCAGATTAAAGTCACGGGAAAGAGGAGAGAAACAGTGCAGTTGATTTTAGTGTAAGGAGGTTAAACTACACATTTGAAAACTCAGCATGAAACACAGTGAATTGGTCCATCTGCTGTCTAGATCTGCTTGAAAAAAAGAGTCTCCGAATCCTTGGCATTTTCTTGGAAACAAATTTTTGTCTTTTCAAGGACATTTATACCTTCTGTACACTATCAAAAAAATTACTAAAAGCGAATGGGTTTGGACAACCCTGGAAACCACCAGCGTACTGCAAGAGCCTGGCTGGGACAGGCAGGCAGGCACCTCTGAGGAAGTACAACTTCTTCAACTGTAGAGGCACTGGTTTAAAAGGAAGTACAAAAGTAACATGCCAGGTTTCTATCCTAGAAAGGACAGAGAGTCTCAGGCAGTGTGAGAGATTAAAATGAAAACCAACCAAATAAAAAAGCCATACCCTTTTTGACTTCCCAGAGACCTTATTCTGAAGTCTGCTACAGTTGGCACTGATTTGGTAATTAATGTTTTTAATTGTTTTCCCACTTTGAAGAAGAGGATGGGCTTCTGCCAAGGTGATGACACAGATTCTGCAAAAGAGAAATACAATTATTCAGCTGTAGCTGTAAGAAGCCACACTCCTTTGTTCTCTAAGCAAGCTCCACAACCTTCCCTGCCTATCTTGATGCCTGCTGAAACTGGCACTCAGACCTAAAACAATGCCCAAAGAAAATGCTTCATTTTGAGACACTAGACTGGATCTTCAAAAGCACTTCTTAAACAGAACCACTGCTTTTAAGTAAGCCAGTGCTGTTCTATCTGTTGTTGCACCCCACGGGTGCGTAGTTGGTTCACTTGTCAGCCAGTAGCTGAAGTACATACTGACTTTTAAATAAAGCACAGCGTACTCCTGTCACAAAATATAACACGAAGAGTGTTTCTCAACAGCTGAAGGCCCTTTGTGGTGAATAGTTACAGCAGGTCAATCCTTCGGTGATCTGGGCTTTAGTTAACCTGCTGGTTGCATTTCATTTTTATCTAAAGGAGGATTATTTTTTGCCATGAAACTGGACAGTTTGAGACAAGCCCAGCTGAAGAGACTTGGCCTGCCCTGGCCTAGAACCATGCTTAATGCACAAGCATGCAGAGCCCAGAACTTGCCAGTAAATTAAGGGAGAAAGCTAGTTTGAGAGGAGTGTAAAACCTAGGGCAAGGACCAGAATTTACAGAACAGTGACGGCAGAGAAAACCAGGGCACGGAAACAGATCCTTCCCTGAGGATGCTGTATCCATATCCCTCAGTCCTCCTGGGGAGTTCTGGCTGAGCAGCTCCCACAAGAGGGAGCTGGATCCTGGCAAATGCATCCAGCATGCCCTAGCAGCAAAGCTACCTCCTTTTCACATCAGCCTCCTTCTAAGGGGAAGATGACAAATCATCTATTTGAGCTGTCATCTGATGGAGCTGAGACCTGGCAAAAAAAAATAAATCAAGAGACAACTTTACACTGCCTAGAGATAGCAAACTGAGCCACAGCCCCATACATAATAATGACAAAATACTTTATAGAACGTTTGGCTAAGCTGCTGTGGAATCCAAGGGCCCTGATATTTCAGAATTCAAAGTAGCAAAACAGTCTTCATAGATGTTTCAACAAATTTTTATTTCCTTTCGCCCACATCAACGGGATTTAAACTATCATTTATATCAGACATCTGAGACTAGTAACTACATATTTAGTATTTAGTACAAATGCAGGGATGTCCTTTCTTGCTGTTGCTGTCATACCTGTTATTTGCAGGTATTTTGGTTTCCCTTTTGAAAGTGAGAAAGAACTGCAGGAAACAGCCACAGAGAAGCTCCAGCTTCGAAGGCTGCAGCGAGGTGATGGTTCTGCCCTGTGCCAAGCACACCCTTCCTCTTACTCCGAATTCTTAACAGGAGCAGGCAACCCACAGGGAACAAAAATGCTGCCTCATCTCCCCTCAACACATGAGGCACTGGCACTGCCAGGTTTTGTGCAGACAGTAGTTAGGTCGTGTTCTTCCCTCTAGGACTGAACACCCCGGAAACGCTCCCCCTGCCCTAAAAGGCTGCCGCAAGGGGAGGTAAGGTATGGAATGAGACTCCAAATCAGGTACCACATTGATTTACTCCAAATGACTGGCTATCCTGGCTACATTCAAGCAGAAGCAATGCATGACACTCTCCTATCTTGCCTTCACTGTCCATTTGTACATAAAAGTACAAGGAAAAGAAATTAAATTGTATCTAGAAAAAGCTGAATGTTTATTCAAACTTGAAGAACTAGGAAAAAGTTAAACAGATGCCGTCAAATTGGAACTTTGCTCTTCTGTTACTGATGATCACAGAATCACATAATCAGATTGGAAAAGGCCTCTAAGATCGAGTCCAGCCTATGACCCAACACCACCATGTCAGCTAGACCATGGCACTAGGTGCCACGTCCAGTCTTTCCTTAAATACCTCCGGGGGGGTGCATGTGGCCCTTTCAGCACGAGCAGGTGCAGGGAGCGAGAGCAGCACACGGACACCCATGGCTGAGCAGTGAGGAGCGGGCGGGAGAGGGAGGGGAGAAAGAGGTCAAGCCCACTGTTCTTATTAGAGCAGTAATTACAAGATGGGGAGGCTGATTTGTTTCCCGCCCATCCTCCCACCTTCCCGAACAACGCAGGCTGGCCTGGTGCTCGGTCCCAGCCCAGCCGTTCCTGCAGGCGCGGTGCCCGGCTCTTCCACGTCCCGGCTGGCGCAGCCGCCCCCGGGCGCAGGGGAAGGGCCGGGGCTGCGGCAGCGCCCTGGCCCACAGCAGCCCGAGGCTTCCCGAGCGCCGGCAGAGCCCCGCACGCCACTCGCCTGTTGGAGTGCTGCAGCACGCAGAAGTCCTCGCACGGCCGCCCCTTCACGTCTGCAAGAAGGGCACAAACACGAGTCACGGCCCCGCCGCCCCGGCCCCGCCCGGCCCCGGCGCTCCCCCGGCGCTACCTGGCTTGTACCAGCGCGTGAAGTAGCGCTCGGCGCCGCCCGGCCCCGCCG
>WBMZ01006446.1:0-38870 GCA_013400975.1 Atrichornis clamosus
ACTCGGGTCGCCCGTGCGCGCGCGGGCGGCCTCGGGCCCGGAAGGGGGCGGCAGCTTCCGTCTGGAGCGCGTGCGGGGCCGGGCCACTCGGGGGCGCGGCGGGGGCGGGTAACGGGCGGGGCGGGGCCGGCGGCTTCCGCGGGAGGGTTATCCTTGGGTGCGTCCGTGTCCCGCTTGTCCCACGGCACCGTAACTGGGGAGCCTCCAATGATGCCTGCTTTCCTTTCCTCCTTCTCCTCCTTTGTTTCAGCCGAAACTCTTAAGGGAGGCAGTGAGAAAACGTTGTAGCTCGATGTCCGTCTCTCCTTGCCCCCAGCTAATCCCCGATCTGGAGAATATACGAGGCGTGTTCTGCCATGGTAAGGAGATAAATTCCCCACATCTTTCGCTAGATTTATAAACACAATTATTCTTAGTGAAGCTTTCCTCAGGGCACATGTACAACCTGAGAAAGCGCTTAATAGACTGAGTTTAAGGAAAATTATCCCTGGCAGAAGGGGACATGAAGCAGTGAGACTCTTAGGAGTTTTGGGGTGGGTTTTTTTTATAGTCACGGACCACTCCATGCATGGAGGATTTCATAGATGCCAAACAGAACGGAGATAGCAGAGTTTCCATGTTAATTACAATAATTCAAATAATAATAACAATGCCTTAATAACTGCATCTTTTACTGCTAAATTGTGGGAGCTTTGTGCAAACACAACATGTTGCAAGTGATGTAATGGAACTAAGCATGATATAAAAATTGACTTCTCAGTGTGCATCTTTGTTTTCCACACTGTAACCATTCACAGATGATACAATTGTTTTGAAGCATCCCCTTCTCCACATAATTATTTGGCTGAAAGTAGTTTACAAGTCTGGAAATTCCAGATTTAATCACCTCAGATGGAAGACTTTGACCTCAGTGTTCACCTCATGGGGCCATTGCACTTTGTTTGCAAAGCAGGTGCACTTTAAAATTTTCATTGTTGTTCTCTGTGCTGTTTTCTGAAATTTCTGACATTTGGACATTTATCCAGTGTTTAGTAGGATTTAGTTTTGTTGGCCTCACGTTTCCGTATGAGCTAATTTTTGCAAATTCCATAGAATGTGAGAAACTGATAGCGATCCAGATGTAATTCATTCTGAGTAAAATATCAAAATACATCCATTTGCACAAAGAAATGTTGGATTCTGTTAAATGGAGGAGGGTGGGGAAAGGAGGGGAGGAAAGGAAAGCTGGTAACACAGAGTCAACCAAACATCCAAAATGAAACAGAAACCATTTTTGATATTTCATGACAGGGAAAAGTTTGCATGGTAGCTGTGATTAGAATTTTCATGAGACCATGAAAAGAGTGAAAGAGTCTTTGCATGATTCTGTACAAATAATGATTGAGGAGTCCTCAAGAAATCCTGGCCCAGCTTCCACAGCCCTTTGAGTATCTCTATGCTATATTACTTCTTAATACTTATTCCAGAACCCTTCCATTGGAAGTCAAGGTCTCATTAATACTGATATCTGAGGTCATTCAGTACTTCCTTGTTCCTTCAATACTAGAGCTAGTCCAAAATAACCTTCACCATGTAAGACACACATGTAGTTACCAGGATATTGATAGCACCTGTTTCACTCTATGGAAGTGCTCCTTTGCATAAAATGGTTTGGGTTGGAAGGGACCTTAAAGATCATCTAGTTCCAGCCCCCCTGTCATGGGCAAGGATGCCACCCACTAGACCAGGTTGCTCAGAGCCCCATCCAAATGGGTCTAGAACACTTCCAGGGATGGGACATCCACAACATCTCTGGGAAACCAGTTCCAGTGCCTCACCACCCTCACAATAAAGAATTACTTCCCAAGATCTAATCTGAATCTTCTTTTTTAGAGTATAACCATTTCCCCCTTGTCCTATCACTAATCCACCCCTATAAGATGTTACTCTCTTTTTTATAAGCCCCCTTCAGGTACTGGAAGGTCTCAATGAGGTCTTGCCAGAACCATCTCTTCTCCTCCAGGCTGAACAACTCTCAGCCTGTCTTTATAGGAGAGATTCTTCATTCCTCTAATTATCTTCATGGCTTCCTCTGAACTGTCTCTAACAGTTCCACATCTTGTGCTGAGTACCCCAGACCTGGACACAATATGCCAGGTGGAGTCTCATGAGGGCAGAGTAGAGGGGCACAATCACCTCCCTCGATTTCTTGGCCACCTCTCTTTTCATACAGCCCAGGATACCTTTGGCCTTCTGGGCTGCAAGTGAACTCTGTTGGCTTGTGTCCAGCTTTTCAGACACCAGAACCCTCAAGTCCTTCTCAGCAGGGATGTTCTCAACAAGTTCTTCTCCCAATCCGTACGCACGTCTGGGATTGCCCTGACCCAGGTGCAGCACCTTGCACTTGGACTACTTGAACTTCACGAGGCTCCTATGGGATCACTTCTCAAGTGTGTCCAGGTGTCCCTGGATGGCATCCTGTCCTTCTGTTGTGCCAACTGCACCACTCAGCTTCATGGTATCTGCAAACTTGCTGAGGGTGCACTCGGTCCCACTGTCTGTGCCATTGATAGAGGTATTAAAGAGCCCTGGTACCAAGACAGACCCCCGAGGGACACGACACATCACTGACCTCCACCTGGACATAGAGCATTGACCACAACTCTTTGGCTGTGTCTATCCAGCCAATTCCTTATCCACTGAATAGTCCATCCATCAAATCCACGTCTCTTCTATTTGGACATAAGGATATCATAAGGGACCATGTCAAAGGCCTTACAGAAGTCTGGGTAGATGGCAACAATTTGTCTTCCCTTGTCAACTGTTGCTCTCACTCCATCATGGAAGGCCACCAGATTGGTCAGGCACGATTTGCCCTTAGTGAAGCCATTGTGAGTGTCTTGGATCATGTCCTTGTCTTATATGTGCTTAACACTGCTTCCATAAGTACCTGTTCCACAGTCTTCCCAGGCAGAGAGGTGAAGGTCTCTGGTATGTCCAGAAGCCCCCTGGGTCTTGCTTTCTCCCCTTTTTAAAAATAGGAACAAAGTTTCCCTTTTTCCAGTCACAGAGGGCTTCAGCTGACTGCCAGGGCTTTTCAAATATGTTGTAGAGAGGCTTGGCAACAACATCAGTCAGTTCCCTCAGGACCCTAGGATGCATCTCATCAGGCCCCATAGACTTGTGGCTATTCCATTTCATCAGGTGGTCTTGAACCTGCTCTTCACTTACAGTGGGAGGGACTTCACTCAAATTTTGCACCATACTGCTCATTAATGGATGTGGTCTTTGTCCTTTTGATCTCTCTTTAGAGCTATCTTAAGACAACAAATGTAATTTTATTTTGAATTTTTGTTTTGTGGCCCAAACTGCATGTTATAATGCAATAAAAAACCGTTTATACCCTTCATCTTTTGCTTGGAAGTGTCCCCTGGCACCTAGCCTAAACCAAGTGGAAAAAAAGAGCTCTTTAATCCAAAACCAAAAAAAGTATTTCCATGGAAATGCATTACATTATTAATTCCTGTTCAGTTGCTGACAAGTGACCACAGTGACAGCATGTCTGCAGCACATGTGATATTTTAGGGCCTGACTCTGGCTCCTCACTGTAAGAGAGCAACAGAGGGGAGTAGGTATTGCAACTACTTCACTCCCTTGACTGTATAGGAACTGAGGGTTCACAACCCAAGGCAACAACAGGTTTGAATTGCTCTCTGATGTTTAAATGCTACAACAGGTACCTAAAACCATACAGGCAGTGTAGTAGATGTTTGTAATGTTCCTATGAGGTGTAGGTAATTAATGTATATAGTAGCATGTGTGCCAGTACTTCTCTGCACGTAAAATACTTGCAGGGAAAAATTATGAAGAATAATAAGCAGAGATGTAATTAATTGTGTGCTAGTAGTATTTACATTATGTACATTAATACATAAGAAATCAACTAATACTGACAAAAATTTCATTAATTTTAAATAGCTAAAGATACAGTGGACATGTCAGACAAAACGTGTCCAAATCTTTGGGAAAAACATAGACGTGCAACTTCCATTCCCACATAACAAAAAATACTTGTTCCCTTTACTTTAGCACACATTTTATAGCACACAATTTATATTTAAAGTATGCATAATTTAACACTGTAATTTTATCTTAGATTTCTGTTGACATGAATAAATGAACCACATTCTTTGGAACACCACCTTATCATGCATAAAACATCCATTCTTCCATCAAGTGCTCAATAAATCTTCCATAGTGAAAGAGACTTAATTTTTCAAAGGGACAAAAGGGAAAGGGAGCAAAACCACTTACTGGTTTTTGAGGGTGCCCTCCTACTTCAGCCCAGAGCTGATTACCCTGGCATCTGCTGGGTCTGCAGGTGTGTGGGCCTTTGTGTTGTGAAGTGTTGCTGAACTGAAATTGATACATGGAGGTAGGATTTCCTGGTATTATGGTTAATTTCTTCTCTTTTATGCTGGTGGCACAACTGTATTAAAATTTTATTAGATGACATTTTATTACCAATGCATAAGGATGCATGAAATGTATTTGTGATTTAATGGAGTTTCTAAGTAGCAGGACGGATGAAAAGGAATCACCCAGCCGAAATCCACATATATTCTGAGGAGAACCACTCCCCAGTAAAAGGAAAGAACTGGAAGCTTTTACCCACCTTCAGTTTGTACCAGTTGTGAGAAAATATAAGTAATAATGAGTGAAGAATATGTTAAACAATTAGTTGGCTAATTATTAACATAATCATACTTCTCAAGTTTGTAACTCTGTGTGCTTTTCTGTGTTTTTGTGTAAGGGATAGTCAGGTTTTAGGGACATACTAATCTTGAGGTATATAACTGGCATGCCCAAGGGCAGACTTCACACAACAAAGAGTGATGGCGGCCTTGACAGAGTGGTGCATCTACTGGTGGGGGGTGGTCAGGTCTCCCTCTGAGCATGCCTGTTTCTCTCTGAAAATGAGCAGGAAAATCTGATGTGACACAGTTTGTTTTGGTGCCTGCTATTAGGCAGTACAATTCCAGGTCTTAAGTGACCGACTACTTAATTGGAATTCATTTAGTCTTAGTTCTACTCAGTGCTAGTTTTGTCTGGGGTGGAGTTAAGTTTCTTCACAGTAGATGGTATGGGGCTGTGTTTTGGATTTGTGCTAGAAACAGTGTTGATAACACAGGGATGTTTTGGTTATTGCTGGGCAGTGCTTGCACATCCTCAAGGCCTTTTCTGCTTCTCGCACAGCCTCATCAGGGAGGAGACTGGGGGTGCACAAGAAGGTGGGATGGGACACAGCTGGGACAGCTGACCACAACTGACCAAANACAGCTGGGAGACCACAACTGACCAAAGGGATATCCTGTATGACCCATATCCTATGGCATCACGCTCAGCAATAAAAAGTGGGAGAAGAAGGAAGAGTGGAGACATTTACAGTAATTGCGTTTCTCTTCCCAAGTAACTGTTACACATGGTGGAGCCCTGCTGTTATGGAGGTGGCTGAACACCTGCCTGCCCATGGGAAGTGGTGAATTAATTCCTTGTTTTGCTTTGCTTGCACACATGGCTCTTGGTTTCGCTATTAAACTGTCTTTATCTCAACCCTCGAGTTTTCTCGCTTTTACCCTTCTGATTCTCCCCCACCACCCTACTGCATGAGTGAATGAGGGTCTTCAAGGTACTTAGTTGCCAACTGGGGTTAAACTACAACTTACCCTCACAGTGTCACTAATTTGCTCTGATCTTGGCCAGTCCATCCGTTTCCTATCCCAATTTTCATCTGCCTTTTACAATTAGAGGTTAAGCTCTACAAGGTAGGCACAGTCTGTCTTTCTCTATGCTTTTTCAGCACATACAACCTGGGGAATACTTTTGTGATGTGCACAGACAAATAAATATACAATACAGTACAGATTCTAAATGCTGCAAATGAACACACACATAAAGGTTGTGTGGACAGTTATTCCTGCTTCTCCTGCTCAGTGCAAGGACATCTTTATCTATTAGCTTCCCAGAAGCGTCACATCATCTGTGACTGCCTGCAAACCTGTCCCACATGTACCCCTACACTTGCAAACAAATACATAATCCCTAAAAAAAACATAGTGGGACAACTCTACTAAGCTGTTGGGTAATGAGAGACTTGCATTTCCTTAGCTCTATTAGCTGTCCAAATGACAATATTCTCAGTATTCCATCTGAGCTAGTCCTGGTGCTTAACACTTATAGCTTTCTTACTAGTTTGAAAAGGTTCACCCCCAAATCATCCCCATAGAAAAAGTGAGGTTAAGTGACTTAAGTAACAAGAAATTAATGAGTAATGATGAGTTTCTAGTCATTCATCTTGTCATTCAACAGAGCTGAGACAAATTACATCATTCTAGTAGGTGGCTAAGAATCTGGAAATCTGAGAATTGAGGGTTACAGCAGAGTTGGTTCACTGGAACAGACAAAAACATTTTTAAGAACATAATTAAGGAATTAGCAATTGTCTAAAAATATAAAAGCATTAAAATGTAAAATTGAATGTATAATGCATGTATTTACAACAAGTCTTCATAGTTTGCTTAGCTTCAGTTTTAAAACATAAGATATGAAAAGTAATGTCAAATTGTTTAACCAATATAGAATGATGTAAATTGTGTACTTTATATGGAATACCTCTCTACATGGCACCAGTGTAATATCTTTAACGGCATTTGTTGGGATTGAGCTCCCTTATGGTATTGCCTTTCCTCAAGAATGTGTCCTTCCCACATACTATTTTATTGAAATCACTGTTTGCCACTGAGTGCTGTTTCTTTTTTTGGTCTTCATGTTATATAATCCATATCCTGATATATATTCAATCAGAACATTTAAGCCGAACAATCATCTCTAAATCTCTAATGGTTTAAAATAGCTCAAAGTAGACCTAAACTCCTCTCATTTTTCTGTTATGAAAATAACACAAGAATATTGTAAAATGTTCAAATTTTAGTGTTGTCTATATAATTATTTAATCTTTTCCATTTCATGTATTTTCTGCTTTTCATATCCTGCTTTTTCTATTACTCCTGTTTTTCATACTTATTTCATTTTTTTTCCCATGTCTTTTTGCAGTCTTTCCTCTTGTGATTTTGTAGTCCTCTTTCTTTCATTGATGGTTTCCTTCTAAAGGGGATGTGCTAGAGTAGTCAGGTAAATTGCAGTTTGGTTTCTAGTTCTGTGGCCAATGTTTCTGGCCACTTCCTCTCCCCATCTCTCTGCATCCCAATCTGGAAAAACAAGGTAATAAAGCTGGCTTTTGTGTGGTTGCTTTGAGACATACTGTTGGAAAGCTCCTTTAAGCACAATTATGTTCTTTCTGTATTACACCTTTTCTCTACCTCAATGACCTCCTCAGTGCTCATCATTATTTTCAGCTCCTCCACTTACTCTTAGCTCCCATTTCTCCTCCCCTCCTTCTCCACCCCCCATTTTCTACCAGTAACATTTTCAATGTGGACCTCCATAGAAACCCTGTGAAACATAGTATAGGTATTACTAATTTTGCCATTTTGTGCAGATTATGTGTCAGATACATTTACTTTGTCTTGAAGGAGAGCTATGGCAGCTCTCAAGTTATGTATTCCATTGATTTCATGCTGACTGATGTCAGTAAAGAACATGAATGATGGTGCAACACCTGATTTTAGTTATAAAATTTATTGGAACACCCTTAGGAAGATAAGAGATGTAGAATAAGCAACAAATGTTCAGTTATGAATACCAATTACAGTGTCCTATGAAACCCTATAAAGAGCAAATGCAGCCCTGGAAGCCAGTCATGTGAAGCCATGAACATGTTTGTTCATGAGGTTATTTAAATCATGGTCACATGGCTCTAGGGGCTTTGGGAAAAGACTTAGGCAAGAACTACTTGGAGATTTTAATGATGATGTCAAGCAGAAATCAAATGTTAGCCATATCTTGACTATACACTGATTAAAAGATATGTCCTGTCAGTGTCAATGTGTTTCTACATCCATGGTCATTTGCTATGAACCTGTTTTTCTGGTATTTTTCTATACAGCCTTTGTCTTTGAAGGATCTTAATCACTTTCAGTGAAGGAGTAGGAAACAGTTAAAGCCTGCCAGTGTTAAGTGCCTCAGACTACAGTGCCAGAAGTGCTATTCAGTACATCGTGAAGTAAAACTGGCTCAGTCTATATGGCTTTAGTGAAATAAAATGTAGCCATCAACATTCTGATGTTACTCTCAGGAGCTAAATATTCACACTCTATAACTGTGGAGATGATGTAGAGACTGAAGGAGAAATGAGAAAGCAAATGGTAGTTTTTATGGTTTGTAAAGCCATAAACTATAGACGATATCAGACTAAGCTATGGGTCATAAAAGTTAAGCAGCACTGGGTTTATCCTGTCTAAGACGAAAGAGCACCTAGATAAAGGAATTGTTTGAATGCTCATAATTTTTTGTAAACACGGATTCGTATTCCAGTTACATGTCCATTTTATAGCTCTATCACTGCTGATCACTCTAAAATCCCATGGCACTTTGTGAAAGAACAGTTTTAGCTCTGACCTCATAATCACAGCAACAACTCTTACACATCCTGCAGTTCTAACTGGAACCACTGGTTTTCACAGACTGCCCCAGGCCCCAATTCTGTATTTAGACTTACTGCAGGCTGTTATATAGCCACTGTTTTCTCTGGTCAGCAGTTCAGCTGAGGGCTTCTGGAAAGATGCAATTCCAATAAAGTGTGGGAAGCAGGCCAGTGAAGATATATTGCTGGTGATTTATTTTGAATTTTATTCTTTAGGTGGAAAAAAAATCAAGACTAGATATAGGTTTAATAGAAAAAAAGCAACCCCCAGACCACCAAAAGAAACCAGAAACGAAAAAACCCACCACTGTTGCACTGATTATGGAATACTTGGAATAGTGTTGTCACTAAAATGTATCAACAGTAAGCAAAGGTTTCTCTTGTTCTTTAATCAATCTAGAGTGTCTTCACTGAAAAAAATAGTTTATTTGAGTTCATGCAAGAATATGAATGGGAAATATGTTATTCTTTCTCAGAAAAACAAATTACCATTCAATTATATGGAAAAATCATCAGAAATGTTAGAATTATGACATTACAAAATGCTATTTTTGTATGAATCACAATGTTCCAAGGCCATGCATTGTGAAGCATATTACAGAGTCAGGAATTTAGCAAGATGCAGAAAGCTGTGACAAAAATAAACCAAGTAGTAATAGTAATTAATTTCTCAAAAGGTGCCTGAAGAAGCACACCAGTTTTACCCTTTAAAAGGGGATAAGATAACCTGCAATTATTTGAGAGCAAGAGAAGACTTGCTCTGGGGACAACTTATTTAGTAACTGTGCACACAAAAGATTCTTTCAGTGGCGGTTTTTGATGACCAGTCAGAGAGTAATCTAGAGCAGGTGGGCATGCAGGATTCATGCGCTAATTCCGATTATCTTCTGTACTCGTGATAATGCTTGTCCAGTTGTTTGGGGCTTTTTTTTTTCCATTAACTGACCCAGTTAAACATTTGTGTATTTAATACGCCTGAGCAGCTATAATTAGAACATTTTTAATTATTCATCACTTTTAACTCTTCTCTTGAGTGCAGTAATTTGATACGACAGTTCTGGATACTGGAACAGCACCTTGTTCCGAGGAACCTTCTGACAATGCTTAAGCTGCTGTTTGTCGTGTGTGATTTTTTGTGAAGACTACTCATTGTCTTGGAATATTAGTCTTGTTATGAAAATCTGGCACTGTCCCTATCCTGGAAAAATGATGCAAATTCATTTATCTAAATACATACATTTGAGTACAATGGAAAAGGCTTTTTTTGTTTAAAAATTAAAGCATATTTTAGGCTTATCAGCCAAGCTGGACTGTGACTAATTAAACTTGAAGTCCTCTTTTTTTATTTGCAGTACAGCTATTATGCAGACAAGGTAAGCAGTGGCATGTTTCCTTCCATTATTTTGGAAGTATTCTCTTCAAGACACTCAGCAAATAATTTACTTTTCTGTTTATTCAGGACATGATCAAACCACTGGAGTTATTATCAAGATCACAGAGACTCCAAAGAGCTCCGGATCTAGACAAACATTTATGAAAAATACCACAAAAATATTAAGCACTACCAAGTCATATTGCACATACCCATTCCTATGATCAGGACTGAGGCAACCGACTTTACATGGGTCATACTACATGTTCTTGCTCAGCAGAAAACATTTCAATACATTGTTCAAGCAAACCTAAGCTAAAATACTTCCCTAGAAATGCTGAAACATGCTTTTAAATTAATGCACCAAGTCATAGGTAAATGATTATACCTATGGTCACTGCTAATGGCAGGTTTAAAAATAAATGAACATTTAATAGCATACACCAAACTAATAATTATAGGGAAGTGTAATCTACAACAAGTGTGGAATTACATCATCAATTTACTTATCACTTTTTACCTCCTTTGTAAAAGCTGAAATGTGAATATATTTAACTCTTTCAGCTGTATTGACTTTCTGTAACTAGTATGCTTGACACCTGTCAGGAGACAAATACCACTTTTTGGCATATACCTTATACTTCTCCTAGGATTCCTAGGTCCATGCTTAGTTTTTTCTGTAATCTTAGTGAGGCAAATGAATTTAATTTCTACTCAGGTTTCTACATACAAGTCAAAAATAATCTATTTTATGCAGTATGAGACTACTTCAGGGACTGCAGCATGACTAATTGCTAAAAGCAGAAAGTTTGCTGTAAGGTGTCCTGAAACACTGCCACGCGGGGTTTATGTAGGAGATGTGCTCTTCCAGCTGTAGACCTGACATTCCCCAGTGACCACATTTCGAGCTAGTGCCTGTACAAAGGCCCAGGATTAAACCTTGAACCTCACACTGCCATTGTGCACTGATTCCTATGTACAAGCAGACTAGCTACATGAGATGGCCACATAAGGATGCACAAATACAATGCAAACATTATAGATACCTTTTTTTTCAACTCCCTTCACTAAAAAGACCAAAAACTCCCTTTTGGAGTGCTTTCCTGTTTGGCTGAGTGATTGTTGCTATCATACCTTCCCCTGTCCCCCGGTTAAATTCAGTCTCTTTCTGAGGATGCTGCACCTTCTGAAAAGATGGGGATAGACATTATGCCTTCTCCTTAGGAGTTAGATGTGGAAGAACATGGCTAACAGGGTACCCCTTCTAAAAAGTAGCAGAGGTGATATTGCTGTACTTATCAAGCCTCAAGCTCAAACACCAACCCCTGGGGACCAGTTTTTTGAGGGAGCAAGACTTTTGCCTTGCATAGCACCTATGGGTGCAGTGTTGCAGGTGCTACAAATAAGAGCCTTGATTTCTTACAGTCTAAGTGGAGATACAGGATGGGTTGCAGCCCTTCTGTCAGCTTGAAGGCATGGCTGAGGAGGAACATTAGTGACGGCATGTTCCCAGTGGGGGGTGCTTGCAAGAGCTGGTTGGGGTCCACTGCTTCCCCTTTCTCTAGCTGGTTGAAGTGGCCTGATTTGTAGGGGACTGTGGCTGCTGCTCTGTCATCCTCCCTGTGGGAGGAAGTTGCTGCCAGCCCCTCCTTAAGGGTATAGACGTCCCTCTCCTAGTCCATCTCTCTTTCCCCATGCAATTTTTCTAGCTCAAAGGGGACAGTTCTCTGCAAAGAAGCCCTTTGTAATATTTCTTCTGGTTCTATGTGGCAGAGCAGAGTGGGTCGCAGGTTGCAGGACTCAATGTTTTTTTACTAATGATTTTGGAGTCTTCCTGTCTCTCTCAGTTTGATGTATTAGGAGATCTGCTCCAGGTCTATTCCTGATGGAAGTAATGGCTATGGAAGTACCACATCTCAGTAAAAAGCTTTCTTTGTACATCTGGATTCTGTGTAAGGCCAGAAAGAATATTTATAAGGACACAGATGATGGACTGAAAATATTCCTTCTCCCAGCCCCATTCTCATCCTTCACCATTAAAAAAACCCAAACCAAACCAAAACAAAAAAACAAGCAAACAAAAGAACCCGAAAAACCAAAAACTCCCCAAAGTTGCACCTCTGCATTGAGATTATCCTCTGCAAAAGTTTGGGTTGGAAGGAACCCTTAAAGGCCATATACTCCAACCCTCCTGCAATAAGCAGGGACATCTTCAACTAGATCAGATTGTCCAACCTGACCTTGAATATTTGCAGGGATGGGTCATCTACCACATCTTTGAGCAACCTGTTCCAATGTCTCAACACCCTCACCATAAAAAATTATCTCTAATTTTTTATATCTGATTAAAGTGACCTTTAATGAGCTTTAGGTGGGTGTACAAATCTGGATATCTCAAATCCATGGCAAAACCTTATTAAGAATACACATAAGAAATTGTGCATAGCTAAAGAAAGCCTACTTGTTTAACACGCTGAATATTGGGCTGCATATCTTTATTAATATTGAGAATACTTGGCTACACAAAATCTCCCCTACCCTTTTTCTTTCAAAGTCTTAAAAAATTAGATATTTGCATGCAAAATTCAAGTAAAACATTTTTTCCTACTTCCTCCTTTGAAACATAATATCTATGACCTTAGCAAGGTTTTACATTTTTCCTCCTCCAACATTTCTGGTTGCCAATATAAATACATGCCATATTTAGAACATTTTGATGTGTTTTTCAGGTGTTGTGACAGCTATTTCTACAAATGCTTTAATGGAACTGTTGCGTTTAAAATATCAACAAAGGCCATGGACTGAAGCTCTGAAACTTGTTTATTTTTGCATGGTAAGAATCACAGGTTAGGTGAGAGAAGGATATGTGGTGTAAGAGTATATTGCCAAGGTAGTTAAAGAACTGCTTGACTTTAAAAAACAAACAAGCAAAACCAACCAACCAAAAATCCCTATGCAATTCAAAACCAACCAAAAGACAACCCCAAGAAAAGCCTGGTGCCCAGTATAGCCTGGCTCCCTATTTTTCTTACAGCAATGGATTATAACAGTTTCCTGGTTTAATTTTAACACTTTAGGGATTGTTTCTTGTGTAATTTCAACTATTCAGGAGTTAGTACTGATTATGTAATGGCTTAGGTTACTTTCCATTCAGTATCATTACCATGTTCTTGGTGTGTAAAGACAATTTATTGCCCATAGGACTGGGAGAAAATACTCTTTTTTAGAAACCGGTCTGAAACCTACTATCTAGACTTTCTTCTGCTGTGATATATCTTAAGTTGTTCCATGCTTCCTGCCCTTTCAGTAGCTAATTTAAGAATCACTTTTGTAAAAGGCAGATTAGCACAACTGCTGTGAGATAGTGTAAAAATTCCCATTTGTTTCCACACTTCTTTTTGTTAATGCTTAACTCAAGCCTCACCCTGAAAACCGTGTCCTGAATTTGAACATAGTGAATACTCTTCAGTAGTGAAAGTTCTTTGTTAATTGAAGTGTGAAGTATGAGATATTTTCAGACAAAAGCTTGAAGCTGAGAGAGTTTGCTTGCTACTGAAGTGAATATCTTCAGCTGAAACTTGTATCCTCATCTAACCAAGTACTCCTGTGGCACTTCCTGATCTCTTCTATTCGCTCAGGCAGATTCCTTCTAAAATAAAAACACAAGTAGTTTCTCAGTTTAGCTCTAGCTTTGTGGTGAAATTAGCTGACACGTCTTGTGATCAGCTCAAAATAAAAGGAAATGGAAAGCTACTCCCTGCTCCAAAGGCATCTGGTATGTAATTACTGCACAATAATGTCTTCATGAATTCATTTAGTGCTGCTACTTCAGAAATAGCTCCAACCATAGGTAACCTCTATGTTTGACAAAAACAACCAGTGTTTTGTTGTACTGGGTATCTGTGTGCTGTGTCTCTTAGCTAGTAATTTAACGAATCTCTCTCTTGTTTTCACAAATGTGCTAGGATAACCCACTTCGAAGGCCTGTTAGTAATGCTCCAGATGGTCCATTGCTTTCTTGCATGGAGAAGATAGAGAGGACATTAAATGGTAATGAGCTGTTGGATAACTCAAAGTTATTTTTTAATATTCTGTAGAATAATTTAATTTTAATATTTTTTAATATTCTGTGGAATCTACCCATCCTTCTCTATTGCTGATGTTCTGCACAAAGGGGTCAAATGTACAAACACAGAGGTCAGTAAGAGACAAGAGATTTGTGACTCACCTTTGGGCTAAGCCTTCAGGCTATAGCTATTCTTAAAGCCTGAGACTATTGTCTACCCAGCACGGCACTTATTAATCATAGACTAATGGTTGTTATTAATAACAAGTCATTCCAGAGATACTATTTTCTCATTACCTAAATCATACCCTTTATAACAGGATAATACTGGTCCTACTTCTTGATAACTGCAGTTTGATTAAATTGTATTTCTGTTTTTTGCAGCTAAATCCATGTTTTCTGTGATGAACACATTGGAATTTTTATCCAGACAAAAAGGGTAAGTTTGTTTATGACTAAAAGCAAATAAGCAAGCATGGCCTCAAGTCTAGAGAGGAATACTATCTGGATGGCTTGTCAACAATGTTACTTTTTAGCTCAGTGTTCTAATGGAGTGTATTTGCGTATTTTGATTAGCCTGTTGTGAAGGAGGTTGTTGGGTAAAGACAGGGCATAAATGCCTGCATCCTAAAGCTGCAGACTGAGGTTAATAGTTTTCAGCAGACCAACACTATAAAGCAAAGAGCAGAGCACAAATACTTGCCTGGTTGGATAGTTTTCAGAAGCTGAGCCAAGAAACAGTTATTTTTGAAGCATCCCTGGTATCTCTTCCCGCGACCAAGTGAACTATACTCATTTCCTTTCTTAACGTAACAGAATTTTTATATATACAAGATTTTTTTTTCCCTTTTTCTCTTTCTACTCTCTTCAGACTTACTGTTCATGTTAGCCCCAGTGGGACTGCCTGCTACATAACATCAATGATGTTTTATGTAGAAGTTCAGCTGGAGAAGGATGGAAATGTGATAGACGTAAAGTTGGCTCACTTTGAAGAAGCTCCTGTGGTAAAATTAATTTTCTCTGTCTCTCACCTCCCTGTAGTCTCCCACCTGGCCTCCAGCTGCCATGTCAGAAAGACTTCGACTTCCTTTTGGTCTTGTCACACTTGCAAACCTGTGCATGACACCAGCTACCTCCTTAGGCACCTGAATCTCTCACCTAAACTTACAACTCAGTTACAGATACTAAATACTCTAGTGCTAAGTATTATGGTAAAAGTCAGCTGACAGACCTACCTTCCAAGAATTTTGTGGTATCATACATAAATATTTGTATTTTCATACTTCAGTGTTACCAGTATACAGGAAATAACAGGGGCTTAAAATATTTTCCTACCAAAGTGTAATGCAATATATGCACATCCATGTCAATGGATGTCTTGAAGCTATTTTGTTTTTTCTTATGCCTTCTTTAGGAGTATATGTATTCATATCAGTGGGGATGTTTTTCTTGCAAAATTTCTATTAAATTATTCACAAAATATCACCTTGAAGTTCACATATCATGTTCTGCAGTTGTTACAGTGTAACAGATAATCCTTTAAATCAAAAATATAACAACAAGCTGTTGTAGGGGGTTGAGGAACATAAACTCTGTTTTTTATCAGGAAGTATCCAAATTATTACATTACTTTGGAGTTAATTTTGTCCATTATTTTTAGTTGAAGTCAGCCCTGCAATTTCAAATTGTTTTGTTTAACCAGCACAGGTCTGTTGATCAGTGAGTGCTGGACAATATCATTAGAATGGAAATGCATTTTCAGAGAATTCTAGCACTGCCAATAAAATAAAAACTGGCTAAGATGCAATTTTTTTTCTGGAAAGAGTTTATCAACAAACTATTTCTATTAATTTTATCCTCTTTCATAAAGCCTTTATTCTTCCAAATATTATACTAATATTTTATTTTAACTATTGCACTCTTAGTCTTGTTTTTGCATGTTGGAGGTTTTTTTTTTTTAAACTAACCATTCAGCTACTTAAAAGTCAGGGGAATCAAGCTTATCATTACCAATGAAGTACTTTTAAGAGATGTGTCACAAAGGATGGCAAGAAAGATGAAACTCCTCTCTCTTATTCCTGTAGGTTTGTGATGACTTGGTGCAGCTTCTAAGGTAAAGAATCATGTGTAGGATCCCATGTTGAATGGAAAGGAATTCCTGAGGCTAGAACGGTTTCAGTGTAAAAACTGAAGAGCGAAAAGAAAAAAAAGAGAGAATCAGAAAACAATAATACTAATCCAGGAAACAACAGAAGAACTGACACCTTTTTAGATTTCATTTTAGGTGGGAAGTTGGTTTCAGTGCTCCATATTTGAAGTTGGTTGTCATTGTAACTATTATTACCTGCTTCTAAGTTGTAAATTCAAGGCTAAAACTGTAGCAGATATGATTTTGAAAAGATACTCTAGGCATTACTTATTTCTTAAGTGACTCCACTGAATGCATCTGCTTCAATGGAGCAAGGGTAAAGAGTAATCCCCAATACCTTTGCTCTAGTTGCCTGTTGAACACGGACTTTGAACACTGGCCTTTGTGTTGATTGCAAGAATTACAGAACTAATTGAGCCCATAGTTTTGGTGATGGACTGATGATGACAATTCAGAACTGGTAGATTTACAGATCCAAACTAGAGATTACTTTTCCTCTCCTTCCATCAAATACTAAATAGTCTTCATATTATCCTTATGCAAATATTTTAACTACATGTCCTTCAGCCTTCTGTCACAGCAATAAAAGCAAGGTGGTAGCATATGGCCTGAGTTTCTTTGCAAATGCATAGGGGGATATGTGACCCTAATTTTCTCATGTAGCAGTAGGGCACTATATTAATATATTTAGTATTACTACGTTTTGTTCTGTCTCAATAGTTGCTGTTCCAGGTCAGGCCACTCCCTAAAAAGTCTATTTAAAAGTTCACCAGTCAATATGATCAAGGTTCCAGGTTTTACTAATAAGGAGTAAATTTAAGAAATTGAATTCTTACTTAAATACCTTGGCAGAATAGTAGAAAGGGAAGGTAGAAAGAGAAAGAATAATCATTGACCTTGAGTGTTTCATCTCTCTTCTATATTATGCAGCATTAGTTTTCCCAGCCCTCTTTTTCCTCAGAAGTGAAGTTATATTAGCTTTATGAGTATAAACAGCTATGTCTTAAAGCTTGAACTTGCATTTTCCTAGATTTTTGACTTCCAGTGATGTTAACTGCCAGCAGTTTGGCTCTGAGTGATGGGGCATATAGTACCACTGGTCCTGTGGGTACTACTTGTATGGCCTCCTGGTTTTGTTAGGATTTGTCACAAAGTACAAGTAACCCTTCTACACGTCTTGGTGTAGTATTTTATTTGGTTGTAAGGCAGTTTGTTATATGTGTAATGTTTCCTAAAGCCTCAAAGTAACTATAAAATCAAGATGAGCCAGCCAGCTAATGCGTAGGCTCGTGCTGTACCACGCATGCCTGCTTCCCTTCTTTTTCCCTGCTCCCCCACTAGTCTAGTTGGAAAGAGTCATTGAAGAGCTGAATGACTCATTTAGGTTCCTGTTTTGAAAGAGTTTGTCCTAATGTGAAAGTCCAGGCAGGCTTATTTTGTCTTTGCTGATCCACATTGCAGCCACATCTGCACAGAAAGAGAAGGTAGGTCTTCTTGAGCACAGATGTCTGTGCAGCACCAGAGAGCCTAGTAAGACCTGTAAAACTAACATAAAACCTACTTAAGCAGGTGAGTAAATACCTGGTGGGTAAGTCTGAACAGAGCTCAAGGCTATCACAGCTAGTCAGAATCTGCAGAAATTTTGGGTTTTGAGCAGTCTGAACCATTCCATTGCAAACTAAGCCACTAGTCCCATTCTTTTTTTTTACCTTTTTTTTTTTTTTTTTTTTTGGATTAATGTATCTATCAGGTATATTTAAGGTCTGTCTCTCTCACAGGTGAAGTGCAGCATTAATACAATATTTGATATTTTGATGAAAAGAGCAATGTACACAAGCATGGTAGTAGGGAAGTAGTACTACATGACTAGCTTTATTGGAACATCAGGAAAAGTGTTTTGCAGCTGATGAGCTGTCAAATTTGTGTTTCGTGTACTTTCATTGTGTTCATTAGTGCCCATTTCAGGGCCAGTTTCAGCTATAATTAAAGTGCTTCAGCTATAATTAAACCAAGGATTCATATTTCCTGGTGAGAAATCTTCTTCTAAGAAAATTTAAAATCAGTACTGCTACTTACTGGGTCTGATAAGGAGAAACTCAGGCCATATGCCTCTGTCACTCTGAAATGGTGCTATTTCTAGCAAGTTATGTATAAAAGAGTTATGTTCCATCTCATTTAGTTGTGTGATAGCAATTACTTCTTTTTGTTAGGATGAAGAACTATGATGCCTTTGGAAAGATTCTAGAAGACCTGTCAAATATGTATCAAATTCCAGGAAACAGGTTGAAGCTAGTTTTCACTTGAAAAACTTTTGAAATCAAGCCTAGCTCTTGTTTACTTACAAAAATGATAAATTGTCTTTTCTCTCTCCCAGCGAACTGAAAGCTAAGGGATATCTTGCTTTGCAAGCCCTTGAAAAAGACCTTTATTCAATGTCTCTTCTAGACAGGTAACTTATAGTCTATGTCTTTGTCCCTTTACCTCCACCCACACCCCTTCATTTCACTAAAAAACTAGTTAACTGATTTAATTATAGAGCAGGATGTGGAAGGCTAATGAGTTTTCTCCCACTGGAAAGCTTGAAGCCTTTCTGCAGTTTGTCCACCCCAGGCACTCCAAACGAGATGATCTGCTGAACTCCTGTGTTTTATCTAAGGGACTTGCTGGGAAACTGGTTGGTTATGGAACTTGGGGGTGTGCGGATGTGACCACCCGCTGGGAGCAAACAGTGCATCTGAAAGTCAGCAGTTGTGTTTAGATCTCCCTGTGGCTGAAGTAAAATACACCTTTAGGGGTTCTGCTGTTTGGGTATCTCATTTTGTCCTTAGGTTTTAGATCAGGAAGAGTGGATGCCAGCTTTCCTCCTTCTTTTTTTCATTTCTCCTTTCAAAGAGTAGAATTACAGATAGATGGGGAACAGATTTTCCTAAACCCTCTGGTAATTGTACAAGGATCTTCATTCTATTCAGAAAACCAGAGTTGAGGGCAGTGCTTTCCTTCTGGATTTTTGCAATATCTTCTCTGATATCTTGCCTATTAAGTTACATACATACATATGTATATACATATACTTGGCAGGTATGGGTATCTGTAACTTGAAACACACTCTTGGATTATTTTTGCATAGTGTTCCCTTATGAAGCATAATAATAACACTATGAACTAATATGCTGTGTCCTTGCTGGTCATGGATATCTCAGTAAATATTATTTATAAGTTAAATAGATTATTTGTCCCATCTATGATGTAAGTTAATGCCCTGCAGTTAGTACACAGCTATGTAAATGTATGGTTGTATGTATTCAGCTATATGAACACATCTGAGGTCAGAGACTGGTTCTGTTTGAGTTAGTTTGTCCAGGTTATTTCCTCATTCTTTGCTCAACCAGATGCCACTCTAATATTTTTGACCCACTTCATTTCTGGTAAATAGCACATCAAAGTGCAACATGAAACAGCTCAGATACAGGGAAAGTAGAAGCCCAAGTTCTAGGAGTATTGCATGTGTGGAATGATGGTGTTTTGGAAGCTGTCATAGCAAATGGAGACACAATCTACTTCAAAAAACATTGTCTCCATTTGATTAAGGGTACAAATTATCCTTTACATTAGCCTAGCTAGTGCTGCAATGCAGGAAACACTAATCAAGATGTGTTTTGAACTAGAAAACAGGATCTAAACAGAGTTACTGAAGTACTTAATGGAAAAGTAGGACACCTGGTGCCAAGAACTGGAGGTGATTTTTTTTTCTTTTTCTCCCTTTTTCTTTCTTTTCCCTTTTCTGAATTCAAAGAATTGTAATTAAAAAACCCTACTGAGTTGATCTTTGTTTACAGGAAAGATCCTCTACGATAAACAAAACCTGCTGTAGGGACTTACTCTGTCTGTATTCTCAGATAACACACAGATAACACACAGAACATATATTGAACATATATTGTAATTAGAGATGTACTCTTACAAGGAATCCCCTCTGCCCATCTACAGTGTTGGTTTTTTCACCTTTGTGTCAAGATATCTAACATATTTCCTCTACTGACCTGTGTAGTAACCATTATTTTTCTTTATGTGTTCCTTAGGAACCCCTATGAACATTGAATTTTACATTTCTCCCTATCAAGTTTTGGAAGCAGAACTAAATCACGGTAAAGCCAGAAAAGCAGAAATAACTAACACAATAAGTTTTTCAGTACTACCTGTTTCCTTAAGCACAGTTAATTAATGAAAGCTCAGAAAGAAAATTTAAAATTGTAGTTTAGTAAAACAATATATGTGATGCACTTTAGCACAGTTTTAATGTCCATCTGGAAACTACTTCCCACTTCTTGGTTGTTGACTCAAATGGGAATGAAATCAAACAAAAATACCTGCCTATCAGCGTGAAAATGACTGGTGATTTTTTGGAGTGTTTCATGGCATATCCCAAAAGCAACTATGGCTGCTATCATCTTTGGGCAACTTTAGCCTTTTGGGTATGGTCAGTGCAGGCTTCTCCTTGCTGCCCACACCACTGTGGCTGTCAGTTGGACCTGACCTTCGAAGTCCTTACCATTGTATGTTTTGTATGCATAGGTTTAATCTACACTGAAACAAAGAAAATAATACAGTTCTCTTTCTCCCTCAGGTTCCCAGGTATGTGGAACAAAAACAGTTGTAACTGTTGAAGGCACAGATACACTCCACAAACTCCCTCTTTCTCCATTGATTGTAGATCCTCAGGCTGGAGAGGACAGGTGAGGCTCTGGACACTTCTCAGTACAGAAACGGATTTACAACATATTGGCACTAACTTCAGCATAACTTACATTTAGCCTCTGCTAAAACAGGAAGCACTGTTTTATTTATGGCATTATGCTCCATAGCTACACTCTCTATAATCTGTGGCTTTTATCATTTTCCCAAATGGATTTTAAAGGTATTGTATTCATATTTCACTGTATCAGTTGCATTGAACTATGGATTTATTCATAGATTTGAAGCCAGAAAGAACCACTGGAATAATGTTACTTAACTTCCTAGTATTCAACAAGCAAGTCCTTCATAAATTCAGAGCAAAGAAAGCATATACTGAAAGACATTACATCTAAAATACACAAAATAATTTGTTGTGCCACCATAGGTACTGACACCTCATCTCTACCTCAGTGCTGTCTGGAGGGAAAGTATGAAGGAAGTAACTTTACAAAATAAAACAGTAGAATTATTTGTAAAAAACATAACTGTTTCTGTGTTTCTTTTCATTTCTGTCAGTTTATACATTAACCATGTTTTAAAATGCTAAAGTTGCATTTATAAAGCAAAACTTTTCTCAAGTCAGAAAACATATGGAACATCATAAATTGTTAGGGACCTGACAGTGGCCTTGCATTAAGAGTCCTTGTTATGGCAATTTCTGTAAAAAACTTTCATTCTGACAATTTTTCTTCCTAGCAACCCTGTTTTTTTGCAACTGACTGATGAACTCAGCATGGATTTGCCAGCTCTTTTTGTGCTGAAATTTCATCAACCTGTTCCTATGTCCTCATCCAGTATTGAAGAGATACAGAGGCTCACAGGCATGTTTTAATTGTTTTTTAAGACTAAGTACTTCTGTGACTATGTGTTGCTTATTTGTTTTTTACTTCTCAGTGTTAATGTTGCAAGAGGAAAAAGACTGTTTCTGGGGCAGGACATATTCTGTTCTATCAGCCCAAGTGTAATATTTAGCAGCCAGTGCAAAACACAAAAGTTCTAAGAAATATATGACAATTACAGGCAAAGTTAAACACTACCTCAAATTCCCAATAGCAAAAAAATGGTAATAAGAAAGAAGATCAATGTTTTTGTCTTCTCAAAACATTGGTGTTGTTTTTAATAACAGCTTTCATAACCTACTGTAATGACCTAATTGCTAATAAAAAAAATCACCTGGTTTCAGGAATTCAGATTTCTGGCTTGAAACTAGCTCCACTGTATGAGCTAATTGTTCAGTCTACTCTTAAAGAAAAATGCAGTGAAGACTTGTCTACAAATAAATCTTGTTTCTTTGTGGTGAGTATAGTGTGCATTTGACACACACTGTGCTGTTGTGAAAGAAATATATACTGAATTACAGTTCCCCACAAGCAAGCAATGTAGGCTTCCCAGAATCCCAACAATATTTAAGTGCTCTTTAGGAAATAGTTCAAGTAATTTATGAAGCAATATCAGATCCTTTCAAGTCAGTGAGCATTAATGAAACACTGTGTGCTTGGCTGCTGAAGTCATACTAATTTGTCTTTGTGTAACACAAGTATTTACTCTTCTAAAAATTGCTCAGAAGTTTATCATTAATGCCTTAAAAAGATGGAAACTTATTGACTGGTGTGATGAGCAAGTCCCAAGAAGGTACTTACCTAGATTCTTAAAGATCTTTATCATGCTGCCTGTCACACTGTTTTTACAGAAGAGATTTCTTAATTAGATAACATTGAGAATATTGATTCCTTTTAAAGGGACTGGCAGGAAGAAAAATATAAAGTGTTACAACAGTTAAGCCAATTGCTATCTAGAGACAAGGTTGTTTAACTGAAGAAGGCTTCCCTTTAATAACTGCATTTAAAAAAATAGTTACTTAGGCTGCATTAAATGTAAAGTTTTAGAATAGAAAATGGTGGCTAAGATGCTTTCTGTCAGACTTCTGTACAGGGCAACTACAAGACAAGCTTCAAAGGTCTGCTTTTTTTTGCTAGGAAACAATAATTTTGCAATTAATGACAGCAAAAGAAGAGGGCCCTTTGTTTTTCTGTTTTATTAGCAGTGTTAGTAGAGCTCACTGCCTGCTTAGTTCTTGGACCCTGAGGTGGTGATACAGAAGGTAGTAGTAAATTTATACCATGCTAAAATAATGTTTGGCAAAGCTCTTCTCTTCTGTAGGATGGAATTAATCTTTCACTTCTATTAGATGCACATGAAATGCTCTGTAACTTTTCAACAATTCCCTGAAATATTTGTACTTGCTGGGAGATATTTTTACTTCTGAGTTGAAAGATTTTATTTCTAGAATAAATTACTAAAATGCATTCTAACCTTGAAATGAGTGTAGGAGAAATCCTTTTGCTCTAAGAACACACAAGGAAAAGCTCTTCAGCTTTTGTTAATGCAGACCCTGCTAATTAACTGCCCTGCCCTGTTCTTAAAGGGAGAGTTCCTAATTGGCATCCTGAAGTAGGTTACATGACAGTGCACTTCTAACTTTGTCACAGAATCATTGTCAACGTGGACAGGTGGTAAATTTTTCTTACTATTTCCTCCTCCTCTTAAAGTGAATCATCAGGAGATATTCCAGCCAAACCTGCCTCTCCAAAGAAAGTAATAGTGATGGAGGGAGGAACAAGATCTGATGTCCAGAAGAGATTTCAGGCAAAACTGCTATCCTGTTAGTGCTAACTATCAAGCACCAGTACTATAATATTATCTTGGTTGCTCACATTTCTATATCCTAAAGGCTTCTTAAGAGTGTTTGGAAGAATTGGTGATACTTGAACTCCTGGCCTCTCGCCTCTGGGTATATTCGCCTAATTTGGATGCATTTGGTAGGGAAAATGGATCTGCGTCAGCTTCCACTAAGGATTATATTTCTACTAGAAATGCAGACATGATGGACATGCTAGAAATATATCTTTCAAAATTATTCTTGTTGTCAAATTGTAGTTGCCTGATAACATCAAGCTTTACTTTCCTGTTTTCACTGCTTGAAATATCACCATATTTGTTGCTTAGTCTCTTCCAGATTGCCCAAAGCATTGTTACTTCATAAACAAGGGCTCAGAAAAATCAGATTTAGCAGGAGCCTTGGTCAGTAAAATCCCATTTAGTCATCCCAAGTGTGTGCCTGGCGTAATAGAGATTCTTCGACATCAAGTGGCATATAACACTCTTATTAGCAGCTGTGTCTCTGAGAAGCATGTCAATGAAGGTAAATTGTGTGGTTGGAAGTGATGGCAGAGTATTAGAGACAAACTAGTTCCTAAGCTGGGTGTTAACAGATTTTACTACTCCTTTGCCAAAACTGTCATTACTTGTGAAGTACTGTCAATGATAAAACATTCTTAACACTGTATTGAATTTTTTTTTAACATCTCCTAGGCCTGGCACTTCTATAAGCATAAACTAAGTTGTCAAAGTGATGAATAATGAGACTTTACTGTATCAGTACTTTTAAAATTCTGGCATGTAATTCAGCCAAAAAGAGTCCAGCTTCAACAGTGGATATCACTAAACAGTAATTTTATTTCTAGATGATTCAGAACTGCTTTACTTTGAAGTGGTACCACACAAGAACACCAGCTTTTCTGTCTTTTTCCTTCATCCTGTGAAAGAGAATTTAGCCTGTGGTATGTGTGGAATAATTGTTATTGTCCTCTTTACTGAGCTGACAAGGAACCTGGTTCTATCTAGGCTCTTGCACTATGCTTCTCAGTTACAAATACATTCTAAGGGTCTCTCAACCACGTGCAGCCCATGAAAAACACAAAGTAGCAGTTACGTGTAAACTGCTTACTAAAAGGTGTTCTGTACTCAGAGTAATACAGAAAGTGAGTGCAAGTATTCCAGTCCTGTTTTGTCTTGGCCTGCATTTAATTAATAAATTGTAACTTCTAGTATTTCTGATTTAAGTATATTAAGGAAAAGCAAGTCATGCAAATGCATTGCTGCAAACCCCTTTCCACTGACTTCAGTCTTACTAATCTCTTCAAGCATCAAAATGAAAGGATGGTTTTCAATGTTTGTATTTCAAAACAAACACGTTTCTGTTCTGTTCCTTCTTAGTGGTAATTGATGTTATAACTTCTAGAGAAGTCCAGTGTCACCTTCACCTAAATCCTCAAGATCCAACTCTAAATTCTAGTGATGACTTCATAGCAAGAGCTGTGAAGTGGTAAGTAATTTTATAACAGTTGGAATAAACATCAGATGTCCATTTAATGGAAATATCATGTGCATTCATAATGCCATAAACTCAGCAACTGGAAAACTTCACTCTAGTAAAATGTAATACAATAGTGGGAACAAGTTACTTCAGTGTCTTAAGTATCTCTTTCAAAAATTTTAAACATTAATAGTAATGAAGTGTTTCTGGAAGAAAACCTGTGGAAGCAGGGGAAGATTTTTGCATGAAGAGAGTTTTACCTTTTATAAAGATTTTCTGAGGACTCTAGCTGACGACAGTCTCATGTCTAGTGTAACAATAGCATGAAAAGGTCTTTTTACACATCTACGTAATAGCAATCAGTGCTTTTTTCCAGAAAGTGAGATATATTTGGCATGTCTACCACACTGCCTCTGGCTTGTTTTCCAAACAAATTCCAAGAGAGGCAAGCTGCTGTGACACATGCACATAGGCTAGAGAAAGGTCTGAGAGCACTAATTTATTTGGCATAAGCTAGTACACAACTACTATCTGTTTGATGACAAGATCAATGCAGATTGAATTTTGAACTTGATTTTAAACTATTTTTGGAACCAGGTTAACAGTGAGAAAAAACACTCCTTTAGTAGTGTTTTGGAAAATATATGTTCTGTAACTGTGTTATACAAAACATGAAAGTTACAATTATAAAACTCAGCAAGAATGAATATATTTCAACATTCTTAGTTTAGGTTGTCACTAGAAGCACCCTTATGACTTTTTTTTTTTTTGACCAAACCCTCAGACTCTTGAAATCAAAGCTTCTTTGTACAAGTTCGAAGATTTAGTGTGTCAACGTTTCTGGTACAGCACATGTAGTTTATATTGTAGTTACAATCTAACACCACGTTGTATAAGACGAAAATACAAAGGCAGTAATGTTCTTCAACCAAGTGTCAGCCACAGTTTAAAAAACAGAAGTACTTTAAAGAATGGATGAAGTCTGCAGTAGTGACTAATGTGTCATTTCCTTCTTCAGTTGCATGTCAGTCCCAGTTGTCATGAGAGCTGTTTTCAGGAATGCTGCCAAGATGAAAGCTGATAGTGAAACACAAGACATGGACATAGACACAAAACAACCTGAACCACAACTGGAGCAAACTACTGATTCTAATAGTATTGAAGAAAGCCTTTCTGTGACTGGTCAGCAAGATTGGGTAGTGACAGATAAGTCAAGTATTACAGGCAGCACAAAAGAAAATCTTTCCACAGCCAAACTGGAAACTCTGGGTGATAACATGGAAAAAAAGTAACTCCTCACTACCCAAAAAACTTTGTGGATGAAAATAATTCCATAGCTAGTGTAGAAGCTGTTATGATAGACAAATAAAAAACTTGATTCTTTTATAAGCAAAAATAAAGTCTACTTAGTAATTTGTGAATGGTGTTTCCTCTTTGCAAACATCTAAATATGTAAAAGTAATACCCTTGAATCTGCATTTTTAAACATCCAAATCTGGAAAGTCTAACATTGCTCTACTAACCTTTATTTTCTCTTGTTACTGAAAACTTCCAAAATTATGGGGGTAAATAAGACTCCCTCTAACACTGTCTTTTAGTGTTAGAGAGTAAGGCATTCCTTTATTCTTGGTCAAGAAGATGTGTGTGGCTGACAAAGTTTCAGCCTCGACACCAACCCTGATACAAAACTTTTCCACTTATTTATACATATTTAGCAAACAAAGAAAATAATGTTTATTGGTTTTAAGTTACATAATTCTCTTCATTAATTAGTATTCTATCCCCTATTAGTTACTGATTTCTTGCTCTTCATGCTAATCTGGTCCACATTCTTTAGTTCTTTTCTCAGGGAGTCTCCCATTTTCCATGCCTTAATCTCCTCTGTATCTTCTGGTTACTCCAAGGTCCTTGAAGGGCCATAAATTTAAGGTCCCAGAAGACCAATCTTCAAATCCCTTTGACTTTGTTTATTGAAGCTTGTCAGGGTTAGTTTTAATAAACTTAAGGTTTCAGTGAGTTAATGACTGAAGTAACAGTAAATCTGTGAAGAAACTTAACTAGTGTTGGCTAAAAGTGGGCACTGCTTACAATTAAAACAACTGATCAAAAATAAGTTAGAAAAGTTATATAATTTCCCACACTGTCTGCATCATATTCTACCACAAAATGGAAGAAGTCTCTGTCTTACATACATGATACAGTCTGTAATACAACACAGGCACTTGAAGAAAAGCAGTGTTTATCCATGTCAGCATTATGCTAAATAAATTGAGAAAAAATTACTTGAACAATTTTGTATATACAGAATGAATGCAGACACCCCTCATTGTCAACTGTTTCATAAATAGGTTCAATGCAAGTCTTAACTGCAGTTCTGCTTACCCCTAAAGCAGAAGCAGTACTGAATGGAAACCAAACTTACAGTCCACCAACGCTGACAAGGAAACAGAGACTTCAGTAGGAACGCTGTAAACTCTGAAAATCAAGTAATTTTTGCCTTACATTTTTTTTATGGCCTCAAAGTATGAAACTGTTTTGTGATTTTTTTTTTTAAAGTACAGCTGACTGTTCAAAAACTTAGTTTGTCTCTAGACTTGGCCTCAGATATGAAGGAGAGTTACAAGAAACTTAAAACAACTGCTAACTTACTATAAATCAGTTTAATTTGTGTAAAACAGAGATAATCATTCACAAAGAAAAAACTTCCTGAACAGAGCAATTTACAGCTACAGTTAAGGGAAGCAACAGGAAAATGAGCCAAATACAGAGTGTTGGCACAGAAATATGAAGTAAACAAATATGCATGTGTGGCTGTGTTTCTAAGAGGTGGTGAGTAAGTCTGGATTCCTTGAAAAGTTTGAGAACAACTATGGCATTGTGGGAAAGAGTTGAGGCTAGAGAAACTGCCAAAATAAATACAAAAATAACACAAGGATGTTCATTAGACCAGAAGCATGTTTAGTGTGGTCAGGCATGGTAAGAGTAGATAGTCTAAGAGTAAAATATTGGAATTGTCAGCAATTCTGCATTTAAGGAAGATCGTGTGTTTTCAGCGAAAGTGACAAATAGAACTGTACAAGGAGGCAAACATAGTTTTTAACTGTGAAAGTGCATTGTATCATTGTTACAAAAGATAAGACGAGTTTGACAAAAGATGTCTAGAGTCACAGCACTTTAGGAATTGACAGCAAATCCTGTTCTGTTTTGCACACAGCATATAATCAACAGCAACTTAATCTGCAAAAGCACTGAGAATTCATACTTTAGATACTAGAGGGAACCAGTTTAGAGGGGCTAGTTAATGGACCTGCTTCATTTCCAAACTGCTGCCAAGAGAAAGTCAGGGTGAAAAGAGAGCCCCTGACGCAGAACAGAAACATGTTTAGTAATTCTTTGTAGAGCTTTAAAAGTCATTGCCCCTTTCTGTGAATGTTGTCTTTAAGATTGAAAGTGAAGGGGTTTGCCAGGAGCCAAAATCATGGTGAAGGTTTACAAAAATTACTTTTACTGCAAAGTATCAAAATCTGATTTCCCCAAAACAAAGTGATGCATCAGACTGTATATGGCCCACAAATTGAGAATCAAAACCAGTTGAGATAGTTTTAAATACCATGAGACAGAAAAACTAATGTTCCAGTTGCTGGACATGATGGAGTACATCCAATGATAAGCCCAGTTGCTCTACTAGCCAAACAGTCTGCTTTTTAACCCAAGCAAGCGTTGACCTTTCAGGATCTGTGCAGAGGTTTGCCTTGCTGCACTCAGACTGCAAGGAACGAACCTCACCATTATTCCTACATATATTTTCACCAGAGCTGCCACAGTCTTTGTGTTTTCCATCTTTGACTTCCTTGTACTCTGTCCCAGCTGTGTGATTAAGGTTCATGTCCTGAATAGAGTCTAAAATGTGTCCAAGGTGTGGCTGTTCTTCAACAGAATTCAGATACTTAAGCACATCTTCTTCATGCCTTGCAACCACATCAAGAAGATTATTTATTGTACTCAAAGCAGAATCATGTCCGTTAAAACGACACCAGGATAAGAGAGCACTGAAAAGTGAACAAGAACAAAAGCAATTTATATGTATCTGCGCTGACCTCCAGCTGGTGAAGGTAGATAGCAATGTGACAAGATATCTGTGATACATAAATGTACGCATGATTCATTCAGGCTTTATTGAAAATTCAAGCAGCAGAACTAAACATTTAGGATGTAGATTCAGACAATTTTGGAAGAGCAACCAAAGGAGATTTTTTAATAATAACCATTCTACAACCAGATAGGCATTTCCTGTTTTCAAGATCTGAGAATTCTCAGATTGCTCCCTTTGGACAGTTTTACAATGTCCTTCTTTTTTTTTAAATTAAAACAAGCAAAAAACTGCATGCATGCTCCCTTTTTACACACCCTCCACATGCACTTGACCTTAAGGAGTTTGTAACCTACTTCAGGGTTCCTTTGATTTGGCCACAGGTAATCATCATCTTGGCACCGTGACTGTAACCTTGATTAAAGCCTTTCTGGAGTGCAAGTTCTTTCCCAGCCTCAATTCCATCTCTATAGCCTTCCTATAACAAGAGCAGTGAAACAGGTTGTTCAAAGATGACAAATTGGACCTATGACAAATACATAACAATAAAAAAAGAGTTTAAACAAGTATTGTAAGTATTCAACCTCTTAAATTACAGCTTCTAGATCTGAACATGCCCCACAGCTACACCCCCACTGCCGAACCAAAACATGCTTGTTGCAGTGCATTATGATTTACTGACCTGTAAGATCCAGCTCTTTTCCAAGAGGAACCCCAGGTCAGAAAATAGGGAAAGTATTTTCAGAAAGATAAAAAAAAGAAAAATCTGCAGGAAAGCATGCTTGCTTGTAATGATTACCAACTCCTTTATGAAAAATGAACTTAAGAATACCACATACAGACTTCTTTTTTTCTGTCTAAAAAGATATCCAGGCTGCCAAGCTTCACCATTAGCAGAGCTATTCTCCTGTCTGTAATCCATCTACCTATTTTCACAAAACCAACTGTTGAGCATTGCTCCTTGATTTGCTGGACCTCTCTCAATTTAAGAGTTATACCAGAAAAAGAGACAGTAGTGGACTGAGTCACATATAAATACATTTAACATTGTGACTGCTTTCTTTAAGAAACAGCAAGTGATTGTAATGCAAATCAATTTCTTTATATTACAACCACACTACAACATAGAATAATTCTTAATTTTTTTCACACCAAAATTACAAGTCGTAAAACTGAAAACTCCTATTTGCTCACAAGAGAAGAAAACTGGTGGCCTTGCTAGAAAAATAGCCAGGAACACAAGCATTTATTTTGCCCAACATACAACTCTAACTTCAGTAACACATTATGGTTTTGCAGTATCTACTCATAAATACCAGAGAGATTTGTATAAAAACACTAAATAGCCCCTTAGAAAAACCAGTCTTTTCCAGGTACTCAGATGAAGGAAACTTCCTTGGAGAATAATACACCCGGTCTGTGGTAACACTCTTCTTCACGAACAGCCTACACAACAGTTTCCATCCATGTTCCTCAGCCAAATGCTGCTCACCTGTGAGCAGACGATTCCTACTGGCTCCACTCTGAATAAGAAGGGATCTGTCCAACCTGTTTATGCACTTGTTTTGTTCCCTCTAGAACTCCAGAGAGGCAAGGGCTGTGGAAAGCAGCTTTCATAAAATGTATTTTTCATTTAGGGAATAAATCAACCAAAGACCTACACAGACCACAATGCCCAATTGTGGTTGCACATGGGGTCACACATCTTACAATCTGACTGATGAGTAACTCTGCTTAAAACCCCAAACAACTCATATTTCTTTATTAGCACTGTTTAGCTCTGTTGCCCTACATTTACTAGGGGCATACCTACAAGTGCAAAGCAAACAGCTTGCATCACAACTCAGCACTGCCTTTTACAAATGCATGTGGTTGTGCAGAGGGAGCCAGTGTCTTCTGCTAAAACAGTACTTTGCTCTCATGACTACTAAGAAGTGTTTACCTAAATTTCTGCTACATTTTCCTGATATTCAGAAGAAAATAAGTCACAATAACTTTTAAACAGCTACTCTTACTTTTCCCTTCAAATAATTCACAGGTATATCAAGGGATGTATCAGTAAATCTTAAATGGCTAAAAAGACTATAAAATTATTTTCATAGAAACACCTTCAATCTTTTTTTCATGGTGCTGTTCCATTCCTTCTGTAGTAGATACATCTCATCTGCATCTTCATCAAAGATATCCTCACTGGATTGGTTGACTGCAACTTGTACCCAGGACATAACACCAGTGCCCTATGATCTCTGTTTATGTGGTAAAAAAACCACAGAGAAGCTATCAGAAGTCCCTCTGGTGAAACGTCAGATTAGAAGTAGAGGCAAAAAACATGAGTTCCGAAGAGAAGCCAGGTATGGAGCTGATTATTCGACCCGTACGTGGAAACTTGGTGCTGCTTGCCATTGGGGTGCATCTGTCAAGAAAAGGCAGTCAGATCACCACTCATAAAGCAACTTCTGAGGGTTTCTTCCCATCTCATGGCAGTGACACGCATGTGCATGCCAACTTAGCATTTCTGAATGCTGCTGGTGCATGGACAGCTGGCAAAAACTACTTTATGACTTGATTCCAATAGCAGCTGACAGACAGTCCCATACAGACTTCATGCAGTGCCCTAAGTTATACACATAGGTTACACGTATTCACACAATCTTGTATATTTGTATATTGTATATACACAATTTACTACATATACATAATTGCTTGCAGAGTTAGTAAGTGGGAAGGACTTTCACGTTTGATTTCCAGTTTTCTGGTTATGCCAAATACTTAAGCTTATAAAACTTAGGCAGAAACTGTAATTTATATTTTGAACAAAGAATTAGCAAGTTCTGCAGGGGAAAGGAGAAATTTTTGGGTTATTTTATGTTTTCCAATGACGAAAACCTTGAGAAGCCTCTCACAAATAATTCACTTGCATCGCTGGAAATTCTTAGAACCCACAGACGCTGTTTCTTGCGGAGGCACCAGCGGCTTTCAGGGAACCAGGGCCCTGGGACACAACCGCCTGGCGTCCCGCAAGTTGCGGCGGCCCCACACCCGACCCAGGCCTCGGGCACCGGCCAGACCCCGAGCCGCCATTTCCCGGCCCCCGGCCGAGCACGTGTCCCGCTCCCCAGAAGCGGCCGCGCTGCGGGGAGCCTTCCTTCTCCCCCGGCTGGCAGTAGACGCGCCCTCCGCTCCCCTCGCCTTCCGCGCTGCTCGCGCAGCCACCGCCGCCAGCCCGGCCCCTCACCGCAGTCACCGGCACACGGCACCAGTCCCTCATTGCGCTCCGCCATCTTAACTGAGGGCGACATGACGTCGCTGCCGGCGGAAGTGAGTGGGGAGTGGCAATCATGTTGGACCAGGGCAAGTTCCGCCGAGGCCGCAGGTAAACAGCCGCCATCTTGACCAGCAGCACTCAGACGTCAGAGCCGGTCGGAAATGCTGGAGACGCCATCTTGAGTGAGGGCATAGTCCCCTCCAGGGGCGCGGCGGTGACGGGCTGTACCGGGGTGGAAGTCGCAGCCGCTGACGTGATCCGTGCTCCACTTCCCGAGTCTCAGACGGGAGCGGAGTGCTGCTGGGCGCGGTCTCCCACAGTGACCTCAGGACAACCTCAGAGGAAACGCGTTCCTCAGGGCACGAAGGTTTCGTCCTCTTCTCAGTCATAAACAGTGGAATAAAAAAAAAAAATCTGCCTTGTTGACTTCAGAAGCCTCAAGCACTTTATGTGAAGCGTACCCTTAAGCTTAAGCTATCCTCTACAAGACATAGATATTACAATGATAAATCCTTTTTAACATGAAGGGTGCCAGCAGGAGTAATGTGTTTCATCGCTGACTTTGACTAGAGAAAACAGCAATATCCTGTTGACATAAATAGAACACAAATACAGCAGTGTTGGTGCATGCTGCTTTTGGCTTATGAGCATTAGTTTAAAGCTGGTTAATCTTCAGAAACACGCAATACATCAAGCCTGAATTAAAGCTGCATGTTTCTCCGAAATACCAGAGCCTGTACAGTAAATGCTCCCATGGGCCGCGTGCCCCGCGGGCCCCTGAGAGGCCGATTCCCCATGGAATCACGCTCCCCCCAGCCACTGCCGGGAGCCTCGTCTCCTGTCGCATGGGTGGCTGGTGACATTCCTCACAGCAGGGCTCGGGACACCGCGCGGACAGCAGCAGGGCCTGTCTGCGCTCTGCAGGTCGTGTGCTGCAACCTGCACAGCCACTGCACTCCCTTTCCCTCGTCCCTTCTGCTTTGCACAGGCAGCCTGTCCTCCTGCTCTTTGGATGCTCGCTGATGGTTGAATGCTGAGGTATGAGTAACAAGTAACCCAAATCTGTCTAAAAATGGATGTGTTAGGGGTCAAAATGACACTGGTGCCTCTGGACGGCCAAAACTGCTATCTGTTCCTCAGCGGTTACTACACGTCACTGACTGCTGATTTCCTAGCCCACTTCTGTCACTTCCACCTCCTGTCTGGCAGAAGCTGGCTCTGCCACTTTCTAAACCTGGTAACATTACTGACTATAGCCTGCAAGCACACATACACCCTCACAGAAAACCCTTCTGGCAACAGAAACTTCTGACCTTCGTAACTGATCATAATGACACCTACCAAAAATCCACCAGATGTAAACAATTCTTCATCTGGCAACGACACTATTAAACATGGGTTAACCCTTTGCTTATCAGCTGGCACTCTGTCTCCTCAGCCTTTTTCTCTTCTGGAAAAGATACACAGGTCATGACTCAGGAAAGCTGTGAGTTTCCCAGATTGATGCTATCTCGGTTTAAATGTCTTACATTTAACAAAGTTGATCAACCCACACAGATGTTTAAGATGAGTTGTTGTAATAATGAGAAACAATGAAGAAAGCTCGTATTCCCACCCCTTTTTCTTATTACTTGTGGGTGGATAATTAGATGAATCATATTGTATACATAGAGCAACACTGTTGGGATATGAAGTACAGTTGCAACTGAAGACAACTTAATTCTGCGTTGATGGCCTTGACAGGTGGGCTTGAGGGTGAGGTGTGGTGCCTCAGGGTGTGGATGTTTTCCACACTTATATGTATTCTAAATGAAGAAGTGTCTGTGTATTTTGGTGACACTTTGTAAAGACACATACCAGAAGATCAAAACAGAAGAACAATATTTCACAGGCTAAAAACCAGTTTTTTGATACTTTTGCACAATACAGTTATCTGAAATTGTGAAAAACAAAGTTATTGAATTGTGACCCATTGTACAGTTTGCCGCTGCCATATCTAAGATTAAAAACGGGATAGTTTTAGGCTTATGGTATCTGTTATACCAAAGATACTTCTGGAACATGAACGTGCTTGTCTCAGCTGCTGCTCTCTGCTTTCCTGGTGTACTGGGGAGAGGATTCAGAGGGGTCAGTACACAGTCATAATTTAGGACTACCAAGCCTTCGTGGGAGATCATTACAAAGGAATTCTGTCAGTTTCATCTTAGCAGTAAGGTTTGCCATTAAGCCATCATCCACGAGGGATCTCCAAAAGTGAAATATATGAGTGTAGCGTCGTAGGGTGCTCCTTTACACATTTTTACTGCACATAATGCTTCAGATAAAGCATCGCTCCTATTCAGATAATTATTATTCAACTTTGTCTCTCAGACGCAAATGGATGGGAGCAGGCAATGAGTTTTGTCATAATTCACAGACACCTCAAGATTTCAAGCTTTTTTGAAAGGTGGTTGATTACCATGGCCAGGACTTGTACACGGACCACTCTGTGGGGCAGGATGCTTTCATTCTCACTAGATCAGTTTCTGTTGCTGTGTGCTGTTGTCTCGGGCAGAGTTGAGCTAGGCCTTGTGAAAGACCCAGAGCAGAGGACTGTTAACATTGTAAATTATTCTCCACTCATGCAATGATTGTGGATTGACAGAGCCATATTTCATTGACTTCAATTTTGGGAGTAATATAAACCTTTTAAGAAGTCACAGCTGTTAACTGGTGTTTGGATAAATTTCAAGAACACTTAAGTCACTGTTTACTTGTCTTCTATAAGTAAACAAAACAAAAACATAATGAAAAAGAGCAAGCTATCAAAATGTGAGGAGAGGAAAAACCATCGATATTTAGTAAAGATGTTATATGTATTGTCACCAAACACTGCACAATGTTTCCAAAGAGCCTTAAACCATAAGTCTCTCCCAAAATGCATACATCTGTTGCCTATGTTCAGGTCTGTAGTCTTTTCCAGGTAGGTGTCTCTACTGCCTGGTCAGATTCTAGGCTGTTTTCCTTGAATATCATGAATAGCAGGGCATTGGTAGGACTGCCTCCAACAGCATCAAGAAAGACATATTCATGCTTACATGCAGTCAACGTCTCTGTCCTGATCTTGGATCTGTGCATCTTTTCTTCATGTAAGGGATGGTGGGGTTGTGTACTGCTGGCCAGATTTGCAATGACGACACAGTGACCTCCAGTGCATAAATCCTTTGCTACCACAGAGAAGGAAACAGTGAGCTAACAGGTTAAGTGCAAGGTCATAGGCTTAATGAGGTTTTAAATATTGCAGCTCACAGCACAGGAGACTATAATGACCCTAAATTAAACAAGAGGGTTAAAATAAGCTTCTAGGATCAATGATTATTACCAGGGCATGGAAATGAACATACACTTCTGTGTTTTCCTGTAACATCTGTCATTCAGGATATAAAGACAATTTACTAGTGAAGCCCTGTCACCCTCTTCTGATGAAGGTAATACATATGAATTAATATTAATTAATTCCCTGCTTTTGTGAAATCATTTCTTTCTTCTTTAATAACATACAATAATATTACACAACACTTTGGGTCAAAATGTTGCATTTAATGTGAGAAGAAAATAGAAGAACATGGAAAAGAGCTAGCAATTTATAAATATATCAAGGGTAAATGTTTAACATTCACTTCAAAGCACCACAGGAATCTTTAGAGCCCTTTTGCCATTACTTCTCACACAAGCATTTTCAAGGGAGAGGATACATTTTCTGCCTCTTTGTTCACCCATATAACCAAAGCACAGAACTTTGATAGTTAAATATTACAACAGGGTGTAGGGAGTAGAAGAAGCCTTGTGGAAGAAGCTAGCTGAGGAGGAGTAGAACAGGCTTGCTAGGTGGTTCAAGGCCCATCTATCCATTAGAAAAGATAGCAGAGGATACTGTGGGAACAGACACCTTTGTTCTTTATCACTGGGAGTTGTTTTTGAAGTGCATTCCTTTACCATTAGGAGATAAGAGTACTGTGGCTGCACTGGCCCTTTGATATGTGGGCAGCATATGAGGCTGGAGGATTGAGTTCTCTCCGGGGCACCATGTGGAGGACGGCTGAGACATAGCCTGAATAAACCTATAACACCAAACTATAGCTCTGATCCCCGATTTCACCTGCGTATATCTTTTTGGTGCATACACAGGGCAATTTTCTTACTTGCAGAATCATTACCATTTCAGATCCTGGCAAAGAAACCTTTCCTGTCTATTCCGTGAACTACCAGCAGTTGAACTTAAACTGAATTGTAAGTGAAAGTGTTTAAGCAAAGGAATAGTATTTTTTTTCCTCTGCTTTCCCCAGGCTTTCTTTGAATGTCCTCAGGGCTTGCAGTCTGAAAAACTGTACTCTGCACTGTTGCATACTGAACAGAGCAACAGGTACAGTTTATTAACACCAAAACAGTTCTCCTCTGTCATTTTCCTCAGTTTGCTTCTCAAATGAGTAAAATTTTTTGTCCCTAGATGTAACCCATATTTTCATTCTGGAACTTTGATAGCAATTCTAACGTTATGAAAAAGGTGGTATGGCTGAGATCAAAATGAGCTGTATACACATCCCAGTTCAAAATTAATGTCTGCAGAACAGAGTGTAATGTGGAACTACATTATTATTTTTAGAAATATGACAGAGAAGCAAGGAAGGAATATTCCTAATTGTCTTCAATCTGTTGACAATGAGCTTTTTACAGTGTGACATTCCACATGAACAGAAAGAGGTTATGTCAATAAGGGCAAGAAAATGTAATAAGTTCTACATTTTAGTTGTGTAACTGAATCATGTATCTGCTGAAATTGTAATATTAGAGATGAGTCTGACTGGTTTTATATCATCAATAAATCAGGACCCCATAGCTTTCTGACTCAGATATCCTTAAATAAGATTTTGCTACCTTATTGATTACATTTTTTTATTCAGAGCTACCTTTTTTGTTTGTATAATGCTTGATCATAACACAGAAATATTTATTAGAAAAGAAATTGATCCAGGGAAAATGCTGTATTCCACTTATGGATTTCCCTGGTGAATTGCATCTCTATTCAAATCACACAGACTTTTTGTCGCACTTGTGTTTCTTCCACAGGAGAGAAATGCCAGATTTCCTCTTTTGGCAAAGAGTTGAATTGCTCTCTCTGTGTTATCTCTTGTATAAACTCAGGCAAATGATGAAAAACTACAGGAATAGCAGTGGTACAATGCTGATCTAATTGACCGAAGTGAATAGAACTCCTAGAAGGCATAAAACTTGTGGAATGCACTGATTTCCTTGACACCTGAAACCATGAGAAAACAATTGCTTCAGTGGCAATCCACAGTTACTGAAAGGTTGAGATTATGACAAGGGTGGTTAAATAGTGGCTTTTGAGTTACATGTGGATTGTGGACAATTCCAGTACAGCATGTGTGCCATATCTGCGGCGTATAATTGGTTTGTTGACTGTACTTGCACAGAGGCTGCTGGGCAGTTCGTATCCTCAGCTGAGGAAGAAAGTGAGCTGGCATTTCTGGGCCTCTTGGGACCCCCTTACCACAGGGACCTACAGCCTCCAGCAGAGCCATTGTCACCTGTAAATGGCTACCTGAGCTCCCAGAGGAGGGCTCTTCTAGGTAAGACAAAGCACTTGTCCAGGACAGTATAATGCTGGGCATGGAAAATGTGTATGCTCCTTTTGCCCCTTGTTACCTTAAAACTGCTGCTGCAGTCAGTTGCGGTGTTAGACATTACTGCAACACCCCTGGCAGGGCAGTTGGGCAGTGACTTTCCCTTCTCCTAATTCCTTTTCTTCTCCCATCCTTAGTTCTATCCTCTTAACCAATGCTGGAAGAACAAGTATGTTATGGCTCTGGTTCTGAGTTATGCTCAACTACCTGAAGGTGATAGCATGTAGCAAAATAGTCAGGGATTTATTCTCCTGCCTTCCCTGGAATGTGATTTTACCACTTCTCTGGGTTGCTTTCTCAGACCTGTAAGTACAGGTATGCTCCTTTTTGACAATTATGATTGGTGTCAGTGCAAGGTGCTGTCTTGAAGAGCAAGTCCAGGTGCTGTGCAGCCAACTGGACTGGGACTTTGTTGGTTAAACAAGATGAACTGTTGCATGGGCACATCTTGAAAATTACTCACTAGTCTGGAAGAGATTGAGCAAAGTTTCTCATAGCTACTCCAAATTTATTTCACAGGACTTAACTATATAAATTTATGTGCAGTTACCTGCCTATACTTTGCCATCGTATCTTGCTCAGGAACAAACAAGTGCAGTTAATTTGACCCAGCAATCAGCCACCATGTAAACAAGTAACATTAGGTACTTTATTTTATTGAATTATTGTAGTCAGTATCTGTCAGTAGCCTGGCTTACACTGAGAAGAACATGGCTGTTCAGGTAGTTATTGATTTCTGTGGCTTTGCACTCAGGGTGTGGTGGGTTTGTGTT
>WBMZ01006447.1:0-15454 GCA_013400975.1 Atrichornis clamosus
GTCTAGCAAAACCATGACAAAGGGCATTTGATGATAGTACAACGGGGAATGGCTTTAAAGTGAAAGAGCAGGTTTAGATTAGTTATTAGGAATAAATTATTTACTGTGAGGGTGATAAACACTGCAACAGGTTGCCCAGACAGCTTGTGGATGCCCCATCCCTAGAAGTGTTCAAGGCGAGGTTGGATGGGCCTTTGAGCTACCTGGTCTAGTGGAAGGTGTCCCTGCCCGTGGCAGTGGGGTTGGAACTAGAGGGTCTTCAAGGTTCCCTTCAACTCAAGCAATTCTATGATAGTTTGGGCCTGGGTTTTCTATTGTGTGAAGGTTGATATCCTTCTTTAGATATCTGTGTATCTCTCTTCTTTCTTGTATATGCAACTCTTGATCAACTGCCTATTATTTAATTTCTTTCCTTGAAGTGTGGATCAATATAATGTAGGGAAGTGCTGTCTTGATGCAGTAAGAGAAAAATATTCATTACTGATTTTCTTGCCCCTTCCCCATGGAATATGTCTACTAAGAGATTTTTCAGGAAGGTAGAATTCCCTGCTGCAACCTATGGTAATGGAAAGAATAACACTGGCACTTGAAAAACAGAGACATTTTAGCCTATTACATTTAAGTTCAAGAGTCAAAAGAACTATACATTTTTTCAGCGTGTCATTGCATTCACCGATCCTCTCCAAACCTATCTGCTCATCCCTGGCTTTTCCAGCACCATTGATGCAAATCTCTGCATTAGTTCTGCTACTTCTTTCTAGTTACTTGGCTTAAAACATTCCCTCTTGCTGTAAGGTGCTCACTCTTTCTCTATGTCTGTGATTGTTCATGCATTTCCTATCATTTTAGAGTTAGTGGCAAACTGGTTTTGCACGTGGGTGTTCTCTCTACACCTGTGTACAGGACTCTATCTGAACTGAGCTGTGTAATTTTTCTCTTGGAATCCTTGTGCTTTATGAAGAAATCTGAAAGCACTGAGGGGGCCTTACTCAAGCAAGCCCTAGTCAGAGAGCATCAAGGGGTTCTGCTATAATTCTAGGTGGAAAGTTATAAAATACCAAGAAGTGGATATGAGTCTGGAGCTGCCTGGCATACTAGTTGTAAGTGGTGGCTTGCTGTGAGTTTGGAAGCATTAATTCTTCCAGAGGCCTGGGCCTAAAAAGTACAGATTTGCATCCTCTAACCACAGGGCAGGAAGAAATCCTCAGAAACAGCTCCCACAGAAGTTCCTGGTGCTGGAGAAGCTGGCAGGATCACAGAGCCCATGGCATTCGGACAGTCAGGAACTGAACTGGCAGTGGCGTGATCTCTGGGAACACTTTTTGCTTAACAAGTATTTTATGTTAACTTTTTCAAAATGGATGTGTTACACAGTTTCTGCTTTTAAACAAGAAATAGTTAATGCAGTTACTGCTGGGCTTCCATTGCCTCTGTGTGGACTTTGTATAAACAAATAATCCTTCCATTGGCAAAGGACCTGAAGGGAGGATGAAACCATCCTGCATTTATACACTGTGCTCTAGTAAGGAATAAGTGAAATAGGCATGTCTATCTCTGCTTGTGGGAGCACACATCTCATAGAACCACAGCTACGGCTGAATGGCTTTTCTTTTGTGTTCACACTAGCTGTTAGCTTGGAACACTGTCAGCAGTGTGAATGTGGGGAGCCAACCACAAAGCCCTTAGAAATCCTATTCTTTGCTGCTGATACAAGAGTACGTGTCCATACAGTGTTTTGGTGCTTTGCAGACGTTGGCACTGTATACAGATGTTATTTATTCAAGTGCTAGATTTATATACGTGTTCAGGCAAACGCTGATGAATCATCACACATGCACTTCTCCAGAAAATATTGTTTAACTGTTATCTGAACAGAAAACATACTATTTGCAGAAAGGATGTCATAATAAGGGTTGATCTTTGGACTTCTCATTATTGTAAAGGTAATTTTGACGTTCAACATCACAGGAAAATCTTTTGGGGTTGGGGAGGGTAAAACCTCAGCGCTTGTCTACTTTTATCTCAGTTTTTGTTAGTTCAAATCACAATCTAGAGTTAAAGCTAGCATATTTTGCTGCTGAAATCAGCATACTCTGTCAGTAGTGTCATATTCTGAAGTAAACCATGAGTACCTGCAATCTATTAAAAAAAAAAAGGATGCTACAATAACTCTGTAAGGCTCTGAAAGATGTCTCCTAAAGGTCTTGAGTGTTAAGTCTCTGCTAGTTATTGTATTCCTTAAGCTATTTAACTGAAGATATAACAAAAACGTAGTTATTTGTATTCCTTAAGCTATTTAACTGAAGATATAACAAAAACGTAGTTATTTGTATTCCTTAAGCTATTTAACTGAGATATAACAAAAACAAACCTGAGTGAGAGACATTTGATAGCAGATGAGTGGTGGTAGAGTAAGATGTTTTAGTAGGTTTCCTGTGAAATTATCTTTGGATATGTTCCATTCTGTATTTTTTGTTAACAGATTAGGGCAATGATAGTAATTTAAGTAAGTTATCTTAAGTTTAAATTGACCTTAAATTCAATCAGTCATCTTTAGTATAGCTTAAGAATATACTTGGATGTGCTAAGAATACAATAAAATAGAAAATTGTCCTTATATTCAGTAAATTGGCATTTTTGTGTCTGTGCTGTATGTGAAGTAAAAAAGATATGTCAATTCTAGATGTACTCCAAATAGCTATCTTTAACTAGGGCTAATTTTCAGCATTACTCTTTAGGATTTTGTATTCTAACACTTTTCCTGTAAGTATGTAACCGTCAGACAGTATCTGTGGCAACCCAAAGTACTAAATAAAACACGGTGGGTAAGAGAGAAAGCAAAAGGAGCAATATCTTAAAGAACGTGATGTCTGCTTTTCACTTCTGAGTAATACTTCGATGTAAAATAAAGAATTAAGGCTGTGTTAAAAGTATTTTACTGTGCTTTCATTGCACACATTTTTGTACAGTATTCCCTTCTCTCTTCTTATTGTTTCCCTTGTCACTCAAGAAGAGATGCTGTTTCACTCACTCTGGGGTTGGATAATTGTGAGCCCTGGTTTTGTTTTTCCAGTGCAGCACTGGTTATATGAATCTTCATCTGGAAGTCTGGTTTTCTCTATATAGATATACTGCTGCTCTTCTCATGTTATTTCTGTGTCTTCCAGTTGTAAGAAAAACACATGCTTGTATAAAGATAATATCCTGGGTGAATAAGACACAGAAGGCAAAGTATTGGTATATGTTTTTGGCAGCCACACAAGATTTACTATTTCTTTTCAATAAAATAACAAAATCTAACAAAAAAAAATCTAATGCACTGTAGTACACTCTTGTGTGGTAAAGACTTTGCAAAGAGCTGACAGATCCTTGTAGCTTCTCAAAGCCTATCTTTGCTTCCATCCACATACAAATCTCGGTGGTACTTTTGCAACCTCTGCAGTTTTCTGTCCTCACTCTCATCCATCTTATTTGTCCCAGGCCCATAACATGACTCTGTCTATCTGTTAAAAAAAGTACTTGTCCATTTTAAAAATCTTCCAGCTCTCCATCTCATTCCCCGTTTTCTTGTCTGGCATTTACCAGTACTCTGTGCTCTCTGTTTGAAATAGTGTGACTATGCTGATTTGCCAGGCATTCTATTTCTTAATTCTGAATAGTTAGTTATCTTCTTTAAAATACATTTCTTTCAGCAATCACTTGCAATCTGAAAAATATTGTGGCTTGTGGCCACAACGTGGAGATAACAAGGATGGAAGAGTGCACAAAGCACTGTGGACATTATTTGAAGTGACTGTACTCCTCTTTGTAAAAGTGTTAGGATCCAAAAATATCATCCAGTTCTCTTACAAAGCTAAGTACAAAGCTCAGCTGGACATGATTTGGGTAGTCTTTTATAAAAGGCAAAATCTAAAAAAAATAGTAAAATAAAAATATTGGAAAGCTGTACAGATTAGAAATGCTAATTTGTAAAGCATTCACCACTGCTTGTGAGATGTTGTACTAAAAGGCTACTGATGTTTTTCAAATCTTGTCTAGAGAAATTGCTTACCCTGCCATCACATAGAAATGCTGAAGAATACAGACTTGTTTTTCCTTTTTATTTTACTTCAGCAAACTCTACTTTTTTTTTTTTAACAAATAAATTACATAAATCTGATCATCATAATATGTACTTAATTGACCCATTGCAAATTTTTAACATTGTACATACAGACTTTGGACTCCTTGACACATTAAAGTCAGCAAGCAGTGAAATACGTATCTTCAAGGAGCTAGTATGTAAGAGCACTTCTGTGGCTGATAGTGTTGTTGGACCTCAGCAGGCATTCCTGGGAGTAGCTCTGTGTATAGGTTGCTCCAGACCACAGCACATCACCAACCCTTCTCTTCACCTAAGGCACTTTCATTCCTCTCCCTGTTGTGTAAGAGATATTGTGTATGGAATCAATAAATATGAGATACAGGTGTTTTAGGAGGAGTGCTTATGATGCATAGGTGCACTACAAGGATCCCTCTAGACAAGGATGAGATCACTGTTATGAAGAAGCATATGAGCAGGCACACGTGAAGTGTCTTTTCAGGAGCAGTGAAGTGTCTCTGTAGGATGAATAAATGTTACAAAACTTTGGCTGACAGCTGTGCGCATTACAGCAGCTGCTCTGCTCAGACAGGAGGTCGTTTTTAGCCAAGTGCGGTGTCAGATAAGGAGCTTTCTAGCAGATTTTTAGGGAAAAGCATGAAAGTGTTACCTCCTGTATGACAGTGGATTGAGCTGGTTGATTTAAGTGGCTATTGATCCACCCCACACAATCTTATAAATCACTATACGCAGAAAAGAACCAGCAGAGAAGTACATGTAGCAGCTCAAGAGTCTGTGCAGTTTGCAGTCCAGCACACCAACATAAACTAGAGTGGATTTCAATTTACATTTTAGCATCAGGGGTGATTTAAGCAATGAGTTCTAGTCTATGGTTAGTAGGTCAACATTTGTGGTTTCTATTTAATTTGCCAGAATTTCCTTTCTTTTGTTTTCTCTTTTCTTCTTTTAGAAATGACTTATTTTACCTCTAATACCATCCTTTTCCTTACTGCAACTGTTGAAAGCTTTTTTGTTTATTTTAAAGTCTTCTGTAGCAGTATAAATATACTCTGAGCCTCTAATTATGGGGGTTTTTTTCTATGCCACCTGCAAGCATTTTACCTTTTTAGCTGCACAGTTAATTTTCTTTAAGATCCTCATTTCATGTAGTTTCCCTTTTTAAAACTTGATGCTATGTAAAGGACTCTTGGCTTTTTTTCTTCTCCAAATATACTGAATTTGCACAAGAATTGTTACAGGCATCTTGTGCATTTGTGGAGTCAGCAATCCAAACTGCCTCTGTCTCCTGCAACTTCTAACTGGTTGCTCCAAAAGGCAGATTTTTATGATGTCTGAAAAGATGATATCAGCATCACAGCCCAGTGAAACTTCCACAGTGTGAACATGGGATACCCCAATCTCTCGTTATTACTTTGTTTCTTGTCCATGCAGATCTGTAGTGAATGAATGAATCATGGCTTATGGTTAATACATGGATTCAGGAAGTTAGATGATTTTAGTTTAACTCATATATTTGCCAGTCACCCCTTTCCAGTAATACTTTATTAATCCTGTAGAAGTCTTTCAAAAGCTTAGACTTGTGGGGCCACTGACAAGACCAGGCAGCCTTTGATTGGATATAATATACATGTTTTCTTACAGTTTTTTTTTTCCCCAGTAAAATTGTTCAGTGAAAAAACAATGAACAAAAAAATATTTTATTCATTAAATTCTTCAATTACCAGCCTGGTAATGTAGGTGACTATCTGAATTTTATGTTTGTTTATAGCAGATTAGTCACAGTGGGCTGGAAGCCTTTCTGTGTTGATAAAATTCGGTAGTAAAATTTTGATTTTGAATGAAAAATAATGCTTTCAATCAGCTTTTTTTTTGTGTGTGTTGAATAATAGAGATTACTCTGTTTTCATATATTATAGTGTCTAATTTTTCCTATAGATCTTATGTTCTCATGTGTGGTGAACTGACTAGATGATGAGGTTCAGTAATGGAACACAGAAAAGCTTTCAGCAGGGTCTGGTTACTCATCTTACGTATATCAATTTAGTAACATCAGTTCCACACTGCTATGATAATTTACACCAGCTGAGGTTCTGGGCACTGATCCTTTTATTGTGTCTTGACTTTTCTAGCACGTAGGTTAAGCAACATTTGATAGCCATATGTTTAGTGTATTGTGCCAGTAGAATAGGAATTAGAAGGTGGAGTGTGGGAAGAGTGGGAATTGCAAACGTGTATTGTTAGATTTTATTGACTTCAGAATGTGGCGTAAATATAATGTCAGGTTCTCTCTAAAACAAGGCCCCCGTGTGGAGTCAAGACATACAGTGAGATTAGTGAAGAAGTCTTAAAATTATGTAGATTTAGTTGATTGTATCTTCTTCTAAGATTGTTTCTTAAAAATTTAGCAAACTCTTAAAAATGCAAAACCAATATGTAAATACACATCTAATGCTTCAGACGTCCAAAGCATGTTTGAGTTTTTGTATTTCACTTCAGCATCCATGAACAGGCAGAAAGCCTTTCACTGTTTTTGCAGAGGGGAAGACAGGAGAGCTTCTCTTAGGAACTCACCCCTTTTGTGCTAGTGTGATTGAAGGGAGCTCTAAAATAGTAACTGCTGATTATGCAAGAACTACCTGGTTGTGTGAGTATTCAGAGAATTTCAGTTTTCTTTGGACACTTTGGTAATTAGTGTACCTCCTCTTAGGAAATCTGCAGGGAATGAGTGTGGATGGTGGTCATGGGGGCAGAAAGCAAGTAGAGTAACAAATGTGGATGTAGAACTGAGAGCATTCCAATGGAAAACTCAACCATGTAAAAAGGATTGGGCATTTGATTATGTCACTCTGTTTTCATGTTTCTTCTGTTGCATGTTAAACATGGTTCTTTTTACAAGTCTAAAAAAGGTACTTGCTTTTAGAACTGAATGACTTCTTCTGTGTTAAAGGGAGGAGGAGTTATAGTAAATTGGAAAATATTTGTGTCTGCAAGCTTCTTTCTGGAAGTTTCAAAGTTCAGAGAGCCCGCTTGCAAAATCCTGGAGTTTAACAAACTCCATTGTGGTGTGAAGTTTAAATGAGGAAATGCAGTAACACACCACAAAGTGTCCCTTGGGTTGTGGAAAATCACTTCTGTGCTACTTTTGGTTTAGTTATTTATTATTTGTAAGCCAATTAGTGTTATTTTTCTAGATTTGTATTAGACTCGAGTTATCTAGCAGATCTTTTCTTTTTCTCTGTAGAAAGTATGAATGAAATAGCTGTTACTTGTGTGAATATAAGCAGTTGTGCTTAATGCCAGTATCAACATTTCCCATTTAAAAAACAACTGCTTAACAAATACTTTCATTTCAGCATTCATCTAGGACACATTAATGCAGATACTCTGAACTGTTCCTTCAGTGTGGACAATGATGACAGCACATCGCTGATTTAGTAACATTTTGATTACACAGCTAAAAATAGAAAAAGTACATTTTAATCAACATTGGGCATCCAAATAAATAATTTTTCTGCAAAATTTGCGTCACTAAATCAGTTAATGCTGTTAGCACCTACAGTCACTGAAATATAGCTTAAAGGCGTTGTATTTTTCTTGGCTAGACACTACCTTGGTAACCTATGTTGTAGTTGTCCACAAATGCACAAGACAGTGCTACTCTGCTTACTGCCATCATTTCCTTGTGCACGTGTTTCTACCTTTAAACCCAAGTACGGTCCTTACTTGGGTACTGACCTTCCTCTATATGGTATAGCCCTAATTCAAGATGTTGTGTAAATAAAATTGCAAACAGACTTCAGTGAGATCCAGGGTCTGATGGCAATAGACTTCCAGTAGAGGGGGTGTGGTGGACATCCTCTAGGTTGTGGGTCTGAATCATCTCAAATTACTCAGCCATATTTGTCAGCTTAACACCAGCGGGCTGCTCTATCCGCTAGCTGCAGTGACGCCTTGCTTTGTTATCCTTCTGTGCAACTTTTACTTCCTCTCCTCATGTGACCGTCAAGGAGGCTGTTGCTGAAACAGGCAAGAGAGCTTCCTCTACCCTGCTTCTCCAGTACTATGATCACTGCCATTAATTCAGTATATTGAGGGCAAATTCAATTTGGTGTCACTTCAGCTGCTGGAAACATTGCAATCCCTTATAGAGATTAGTATTTTGGGTTTTATCACATATAATCACGTTAGCATATCAGATACTGATGTGGCACTGAGAGAGCAATGCTGGAAGGTAGGTGTGTTGATACTAAAATACTGATTGTTGAAGTCCCATTGATTTCAACTTGCATGTTTTCTAAAATTTGTTTGAGGGGAAGCGAGTGTCAAGTACCACACTTCATTTTCAAATGTTGTTGATACAATTCTACTTTGATAGAAAGAGATATAAAGTTTTTCACCCGTATCTTAGCTTGGTAAGCAGAAGTTCCCATCTCAAACCCACCATTTTTTTCCCTGATATTTGTTGTTAAATACCCTGGTTGAAATTCCTTTCTTAAAAATAAGAAGGCCTTCCTGTCACATGATGATGGTTGAATTTTGAATTATATTAATTGATATAACTTAAGTTGGTTTCTTCTATTAGAATACATTAAGAGAGAAACAAAACTATTGAATCTACACTGTAAGAGCTGCATAGAGATGTTGCAGACTGTATAGGCTTCAAAAGCATTTTTATTTCCTTTCTCTTTTTTATTTCTTCTGCACGTGGAGCCTTACACACTGTGGCTCCAGTTGTCTGTCTAGGGCTCAACTGCCTACCAGATTGTGAGTAACTGTTCCGTAACTGTGCTGCGTATTTGTGGCGCAGTCTACACTAAAAGAAAACTAAGAATATTTGACAATAATAAAAACAAGAATGTACAAACTAAGTCAGTACTAAGTATTTCTGTTGATATATGGATACTGAGGGATACAGTTTTGGATGTAAGCTAAATGTCTATTGGACAAATCAAACATGAGTAGACTTTTGGATCAAATACTTTCAAAGACTAAAATTTTAATGAAAACAGTAAACTGGACCAGTAAAACCTGCAGGCTACTACTCTCTTCTAAGAGACATCAAAAACATGTTTTGATACTGTACTTTCTGTTTTGAAAAGTGATTGCAGTATGCTACTAAGTTAAAATCTTTCCTTTCTCAGTCTTTCTGTGGGTCTACATTTGTGCCTTGACAGTTACTGCAATGTCAATAATGATTGGTATTTCCAAGAAACTGCATCATGTCTCATGTATAATACTTATTACTGTCCTACTAACATTAGTGTGCTACTCTTCTCTGTTTAATTTTAGAAAAATGAACTAATTTTGGAAGAATTTTTATTTCCTAGGATTCTCTTGGTCACTAAGAGATGCCGTACTATATAGCTCATGTTTGACTGGAATGTTTAGGAGGATTTGTACATTTTTTATGTTTGATTTGTGAAGTTAGAGTAGTCTGGTGACAAATTCTACATCTTAAGTGTTTTCCTGTAAGAGTATCGTGAAATGTATACCTTTAAGGTTAAAATACAAACACAGCCTAAAATTTCTTAGTTACTTTTGCTGTTTTGGATATGTTTTTGAGCACATTTCCAGTGCTTTGCTCTTTGCCTTAAGTCTGTACAATTCTTCCTCAGACCTCCCATGCTGTTAAATGCATGGGTAGAATGGTAGCTTCCAAGCAGTTCACTCACCCCTAAAGAAAACACTTTCAGGTCATGTCATATAACCTGTATTATAAGAGCAGCTGTGGGTAAGACTTTAAAAATGAATATCCTGATCTTTTTTGCATGTTTTTTTTTTCTTTCAGTTTGATTTGGTTTGGTTTTTAGATGTGAGACAGAGAGTTGTCATAGTATAATACATTGGTCTCTTTTTTGTTTCCTTAATAGATTAAAAAATATTTTGAACTTGAGCCACTTGCACGTGGAAAGCGCTGGATTCTTAAACCCTGCTCCTTGGATGATATGGAAGCAGTAAAAGACAGCTTCTCCCTTCTAATAAACTTGCTAGAAGAGAGAGACTTCGAACCTTCAAGAATGTGAAAGCCAAGAGAAAGAAGTGGTTCTCCAGGCATCACTGTACCTGCTCCCCCTGTCACAGCTTAATCATGGTGTGGTATCAGGACTGAGCTGTGATTGTTGTTCATGCAGAGTTAATGCAGAATGTCCTTTTGTTAAAATAAATGTTCTGTGAATCAGGTACACAACTATTTCCAGTAAAGTTGTCTACACTACTGAAGTAGGAAGTTCCTCTTTGTTAACCACTATTTCTGCACACTGCATGTTGCTTTCTTGCATTGCAATCATCCTTGTTAGGAAATTTTACACGCACAAAATTAACATAATCCATAAAGGAGGAATTCCACGTATTACTTTGGATTTTAAAAAATAACTAATGTCTTAAGAATTTGTGAGTCTAATTTAGCTTGTTTATTGACCTCACGGTATGGATAAGCACAATCACTGAGAACCTTAATAGGATACCTAGAAGGCAAGCAGTTTCATATTAATACAAAGGTTTTACTAAGTGAAAACACAGTTGACAAGTTAGCTGAGTTCTCCTCTAAAGTCACTGCATAACTCTGCCAAAGGCAGAACGGTTATTTTGCTGGAAGTTTGCTGAAAAGTAAATTAACAAACAGATGTGCACAGATAACAGTATTTGGGGAAAATAGATGACATAAACAGGTGATCTAAGTAAAAAAGATTTTTAGAAATATACACAAGATTTTAGAAATACATAAAAGTTGGATAAAGTAATAATTTACCTTGAAAGTAGTTCTCCGTGAGAAATGCAGGGCAAATGTCTGTTAGTTCATCTGCGGAGGCTTTATTACTAGTTAGAAGTATAAGTCATTTTAAATAAGGATTGCTTCCTTTATCACTCATTCATAGACTACTACTATTATTGCCAAGGCATCTATACCGTAATTAAGGGTCTTCCAGTGTTTGTACTATAACCTTCTCTTTTCAAGGGGATTATGTCTTGTTTTTTCAAACTTCCTCTGGGCTGTGTTACTTAGAAGACAAAAAAGTGGTCATTGAAAACAACATTTGTAATACATCTAGAAAAAGCCGATTTGGTTCGAGTAACACAGTCCACATTTCCTGTTTTCCCCATCGTAGATTTGCAGAATTTTGGCTGCCTTTCATTGGTTTTTTTAAAACCCTATAAACCAATTTTGTCCATTAAAGAAATGTGCCAGGCCACTGGTTCACCAGGTCAGTGACAACAGGGTATGTGCAGATCAGTCACTGGACTGCTGCACACCTTGGATGCTGTGCCTTGCGCATTCAGCTCCCCTCGTGCATGAGTGTCTGCAAACACAAACTCTAGTGAGTGCCTCTGTTTTGAAACTGACAGCTTCTTGTTTCCAGGGGTTTAAGCAACTTGTCTTTCCACTCTGAGCATTTATCCTCTGTTTGAAGTTTATTGTAGTTTCTCACTAGATGTTTGGGGATAAGAAAATAGCAAAGATCAGCTTTTAAAGGCTCATAAAAGCCATTTCTCTATTACTTGCAATTATACTCTTCGTGAAACAAAATGTTTTTAAAAGGTATTTTTGTTTACTTTTCAATTTTCATGGATTTCTTGCATTGCTCCCACTGTTTTAACTTGCTTCCTATTATCCGAAAGAAGCTGGGGAAACTGGTAAGCTCCTTGTTTAATTTAGAGCTAGAATAGGCAGAAAGCCTGAAGGGCATGTCCTTGCTTTGTTTTTTATTCTCTTTCCTGCCAGGTCAGTTGTCTCACTCCTAATACTCTTGGAAACAACCTAAAACTGGAATTGTTCATTTTAAAGCACAGAGAAGCCCTACTTCGGTTCGGTTCTCTCTGCACACTTTAGTCAGGACACAGCTGCCCGTCAGTCTCTCTTGTGTGGGTTAAGGAGGCTCCTTTCCCTGGGTTTAAAGAGTAACTGGATCTAATTTACGTTTCTAAACTCTGTCTTTGCTGATGTGAACTTAAAGGCTACAGAGTCCCCCAATTTCCACAAGGTCCCCAAATTTCTGTCCTCTTTAGGGACAATGACAAATGAGTGGTGAGGAGGAGTGGGAGAATTATTTCCCAGAGAAGGCAGGCAGTTTGGGGAGACAGAATGAGGGATTCAGAGCTTTTATTGCTTTTTCATTGACCATTAGTTAGAAGATGCAAAATAGCTTTTTCTTTTACTGTTTTTTTCCCTTCTTTCCCTTAGTTATGGACCAAAAAGTACAGCAAATTAAAATAAGCTCAACTGTATTGCATTCTTGAAACTATACTGATTTCTATCATCAGTGAGTTGTCTGGTCCAAAAACTTTAGTGGTTCCGAGTAACATTTTGGTCTTGATCTCCCAGCTATGCACTCTTTGAAGGTGCTGCATGACTAACATGAAAAGGCCTGAGAAGTCTGTGATAATGTGGTTTTGGCATATGCCAGTGGCCACTTAGACTAGGACCTTTTGATACTTCAATGTTTTTTTCTTTAGGCAAATATCAGCTGCACGGAAGCAGTGATTTTAATTTTCAGAATTATTTTGAGTATGCTTTTGCTTACTAATACAGCGATCATTCCTCACCACAGGTTGAAACAATACCTCATAACTGCTGAAGGCTAAGACCAACATTAACTTTACTTTGAATGTAGTACTTCTGTGGTTTTGTGTTATAGGTGGACTTAATGGATGTGTACCTTTTTAATGTCTATAAAAAAACTTCACCTTTTTATGAGGGGATAAAAATGTTCATAGCAGCTCATGTCACACTTCCTTGTCTATAGTGTTGTTGAATGCTGGCTATGGTAGAATATGTAAGCACCATGCAGTTTTCATTCAGATAAACAATATCAATTGCTTTGTTTTTTGTTTGTTTGTTTTAATCTGTTCACATGTGTTTGTCATTTAGGTGGAATAAACTTGGACACTAGGCTCTACTTTCCATGCAAGTTCATTAAGGAGTGAACATTGTCTTTTTAAAAAAGATATTGTGCTTTAATGTTCTTTAGCCATCTGTTAAATTACTTTGTGTGTGTGTGTGTGTGTGTGTGTGCCAACACTGGGCTTCTTCTCAGACCTGTGGCTGTCTGCAGTGTCTCAGCCGTCAGAATGAAAACATTATCAATCAGTATCCAACAACAGCTGGTTTTGACAACCTTCTGTCTGCTGCCTAATGCTTTACAACTCATCAGTGAAGCTTCTTTGTCTACTCACTCTGAGCTGGTAATCTTACTGCTTCATGTTGTGTCCTGTACTTGTACTTCTAGCATTTGTATGGCTAAAAAGTTAAGTCTTAGTGGGTTTTGATATTCTTTCTTGCTGTATAATGCTCCTTGTATATCTTAGCTTGCCTCTTCAAATGCGCTATACAAAAATCTGTGATGTATTATTTCGTTTATCTTCTTGCATTTCATTATATTTATAGAAGTTGCAGATTTTTGTACCGTATTACTTAATACAGTTGCCTTTTTGTAATGGCAATTAATTTATATTACTAAAGTTTGTATCTTTACTGTAGTTGAAAGTATTAGTTAACTGCCATATTATCTTGACTTTATACTAAAAATACAGTGTCTATAAACAGAAGTTGACCCAATCAAGTGGTCAACTGCTGACATGGGGAACTTGTACTGTTTGTGATTTATACATGATTTCCACTATCAAAAAAAAAGAAAAAAAGAAAATAAACACTGTGTAGAATTAAGCTGGTAAGTTTTCATTTCTTGAGTAAGGAGCCAGTTTGAGAGTATGGCATATTACCTTGATTTGGAATCTTCAAGATAAATTATTTACTCATAAGTAGAAGCAAGTAGTACTGTATAACCATTGCTACATCATATGTAGTTGCACATTTACACACACATACGTATGAAATAGAAACTTCCAAAAATTGGCTGATTTATTTCCACAGCAAGATGTTGTTACTCTGGAAATATATCTGAAAGATATTGTACATGTATTGGTGTAACAGGGATTGGAATAATCTTTACACAATTATTCCATAATATTAAACTGAGGGACATTTGTATGTGACTAGAAGTTATTTTTAAATAAATGGCATGGCAAAGTACATACACAGAACAAAAGCTACAGAAGCTGAGCAAATAAATATACTCAGAAAAATAAAAGCTTGCTGAAACAACTCAGTGTTATCCTGTCAAACACTGTCTGAGTAGAAGATGCTCTCACAGTGCTAGTTGTAACAGCTGATGGAAGTACAGCACTACTGAGCCAGACTGCAGTTGATGATTCAGCTACTGAGGTATGCTTTTTTCATTTTACTGTGTTTAAATCTGCCTCTTAACCAAGACTAGGAATGAAATGAAATATTTGTAAACTGAGAATTCTTTTTTAATCCTTTTGTCTCATATAAATGAGAACTGAAAATCAGCTTATCATGCCTCGTTTGATAGCTCTTGAAAGAATTTTCATTAGCTCATTAGCCCTTTGACCTAATAGCTCAAACAAATAAAAACATCTGTTTGTGTCAGCTGTAGGGTTAGTCATTCAGGGCCCAGGTTAACACAAGGATAGGAGAAGTCCCATATCCTGTGTGAAAACAAAAACCATACCTTTTTCAGCATCTGCAGGTGAAAAGGACCCCTGAAATCAAGGACTGTTACTGAATTCTGTTAGGTGAAGAAACTGAAAATGATCATTGCCCTTCTCAATCCTCCACCCTCATGAGTGAACTGACTAACTTAATTGTGTGGGTTGGACTGAAGATGAAGTCTAATTTAAATAGTTCTGAGACATAAATGCTTAATTCTAGCTGCTTGTAATGTATTTTAGCTTTTATCACAGCTATATTTGGCGAATCCAAAGTGTGCTGTATATGTTGCTTGTTTGTTCACCAAATTTCGCAGGAAATGTAATATGTGGTATTCTGGTGGGTTTTGATGGGATGTATTCAGGACAACCTTGCTTGTGGAGGGTATGTTTGTCCATCAAGCATGTTCAGCACTTGCATTTATAATGTCTTAAATATGCCTTAATTTTTTAATCACTGAATCTCTCTAGGAAAGGCAGGTGTTCAAATGTCAGCTGCACTAACAGTAGTCTGTGCAGCTTCAGTTACCTGTGAAAATAAACTGGGGAAGAACACAAGGGAAGTATTCTAACCATCTTGTGGTCCAGTTATGGCAGACAACTGAAGTAGTTAGCAAAAGGTTCAGTGCTGGTTTGGGCTGATTATGGCAAAACAGACAGAGTTTCCTGAAAATAGCTTGAATCACGGAATGTTCTGAGTTGGAAGGGAGCCACAAGGATCATTGAGTCCAACTCCTGTCCCTGCACAGCACCATCCTCGAGTCACACCCTGTGCCTGAGAGCATTGTCCAAATGTTTATTGAACTCTCTCAGGCTGGTGCTGTGACCACTGCCCTGGGAAGCCTG